>JANHFR010005795.1:17330-32760 GCA_032468015.1 Mimophis mahfalensis
CAACTCCCAGAATTCCCCAACCAGCATGGCTGGCTGGGGAATTCTGGGAGTTGAAGTCCGTCTGTCTTAAAAGCAGTCTGGTTGAGCAACCCAGTTCTAGTTTTTCATCAATTTCAGATTCCAAATTTGAAGAGAGAAAAGTGAGCGGGAGACCTGACTTTCCCAACCAAAGTGGAGGTTATAATTACCTAGGAGATTTTGGGTGATTGAAAATAAAAAAGAACCAAGGAAAAACATCTCGAGGTGTTTTCCTGGAAAGCTTGACCTCTCCCACTTCTGAGAATATTATACCTGCTTTCTGTATACGCACACTCCAGGGATTAAGTAGTGCACAATATGTTTACCTCTGAACACACAAGGCTGCAGCCTTCAATTGTGTCCCAATGCAACTTATTTCTATACATATGGATATAAGAAGGTTCAGTCCTCTCTTCACTGTACATGGGATTGCATCGCAATTTTTTTTGTTCAATGAACAATAGTAGCATAAAACAAACAAACAAAAAAGCCCAAAGTGAGCTGAGCACAAAATTCATCATCCAGTTTCGGACCACAATCAAACTAACATCTTTTTAACCTCTTCCATGCCCCCCCCCCCCATTCCCAGCCAATCTTGATGGAATGGAGTTTCTTGGACACCCAATTTCACCCCACCCCCTCCAAAAAAAAAATCAATGCAAAACTTCAAATCGGCTATGGATAAATAACCCAGAGGGAAGAATTACATGAGCAAAAATGAAACAGCCAAGGAAATGCAAACCAGCAGTTCAGGCACAGCTTAAGTTATATTTTTGGTATTTCATACTCCTGCTGGCTTCTCTCCCTTGTGTGTGTGTGTGTGTGTGTGTGTATTCAGTTACTACTCACTTTATGTTATTGTCTGTAACCTGAAAACATCCCAAATTTAAAGTGTTTGGAGTAGAGATGATGGAAAATTCATGAGTTTTGAATGCCTTCTTTTCAAATAGAATAATTCACCGCGGGCACACAAACTCACTTTCCCAAGTCCCACTGCCTATCCTGTTGATGGGGGATCTGAACAACCCTAAGCAACCGCTTGGAATCTACAAATAATTACGAAAGAAGGTCACTGAAAGGAACTCTGTATCAACAGGGCAAGCCTACAGTACACGGGTTTGAATCCAGTTTAACTGTTAGCTCTCTCGTTTCACAAACACACAAGTCCTCACACGCACGCCAGTTCTCAGATTGTTGGTACTTTTGCAAAACTGCTCTTTTTCAGGACCAGTTCAGGAAAACTACAAGACTTCATCCAGAGTCAAACATTATTTGCTACTTTTTGTAGGTAGGAGTGGACGATTTGCACAGAGTCAACTGCAACCAGCTTTCATTTAAACAAAAGTCACTGTCAAGGTTCATTGGGGAATTCAATTCCCAAGACCTTTTCCCAAAAAAACAAATTTACAAGACAGAGACTCCAGGTTGTTGCTTGACACCAATTTCTTCTCATTCAGCATTCTTAGAATCTTACCTTCCAACAGCCAAGGGGCCGCATTTGCTTGGCACCCTTGCTACGGCAGGCCTGCAGACATTAGTGCCGCCTTTGGCATCTTCCTTCCCCATATAATGGAAACCAGACTTTCCAATCCAATGCCTTCTCTTCACCATTCCCCAAACTGTACCTTTAAGATGTGTGGGCTTCAATTCCCAGAAGCCCCCAGCTAGTGTGGCTGACTGTGGAATTCTGGGAGTTGAAGTCCACCCTGTCTGCAAATTGCCAAGATTGAGAAACGCTTCTTTAGATGATAACATTTCACTCTGTACCGCCCACCCACCAAGTCTAAAACCAAAGACCAACTATGTGCAAGTTTAAAAGAAACTTTCTTTCCAGAAAAAAGCAGCAATGTAATAAAATTATATTGCAAAAGTATTTTTTTAAAATATATAGCACTTCTCTCCCTCCCAACCCACCTTGCAAAGTTATCCTGGTTTATAAGGAAGGATTGTCTAGTCAGATCCTATGCTTCCCGACTTCCCCACGAATCCTTTTCATCATGCCAAGAAGAGCCCTCATTTTTTCAGATAATTGCATTTTACTTTCCAGAGGGAGGGAGGCAGGGAGGGGCGGGGCTAGAGAAGTATTAACTCTTCCAGCAGATTGGAATAATCGAGTAGCCCAAGTTGTAATAATCCCCCAATAGCACCACGTAAGTAAATATATTATATATACTATTTTTTTTCCTATTTATAACACAAGGCCTTTCAAAAAAGCAATAATAACAACAATACTAATAATTAAAAGTGTCAGGTTATTTTTTTCATCCTCTGGGATCTCTGTAGTGCATTATGATGGCAGTGGACAGCAAGACGAGAAATGGGACAGGAAAACATGAAAAAGACCATTTCTGCATTTCTGGACGAGGCCAGCCTAAACCTAATTAATAAAAGTCTGACTTCCTTCCTTCCTTCCTTCCTTCCTTCCTTCCTTCCTTCCTTCCTTCCTTCCTTCCTTCCTTCCTTCCTTTTTTCTTCAAATCTTTTTTTTCTTTGTCTCCATAATATCTTCAAAAATGGGGCAGAATATCTCATCCGAGTTCTGAACTGATGCCGGGGGAATTTAGAAATTAACCCATAGGCTACAGATTCCTTCTTTACACCAGCATTCTGTGGAATCCGAATAAGGCATGAATACTGGGATGACTTTTATATTTCCCGGGCTGTAATCTGATAGGAAGCAAACACCTGCCTACCTGTGTTACCTTTAACTTCTTTTGTTGCCTAAGATACTCTTCCAAATTGTGGATTGCTGGAGGGGATTCAAAAAATGCTTCCAGATAACCAACCAAGGAAATTGCACCTATTTTAGGAACAAACTAATCGACAAACCCAGCCAGTACTTCGGTTTGCTTTTCTCAAGAAAAGTATCTCTCTCTCTCCAGAAAGAAATTAAGAACATGCCTAATGAGAATTTTAAAGCTCATTTTAAAATGTTAGAATTTTAAAGCTTGTGCAAGTTGTGAGAGCCTTGATTTCACTTGCCCGCTTGCTCCTTGTGTTCCGTTACCAATGTAAATTTATATCTGGATCTCAACCCTGCTACAATCAGCCGCTTGTGGTGAAGTTGCAGGGATATTCTGCAGCAGTTTTATGCAGTCCCATGATCCCTTCAAATACTGCAAAGGAGAAACAACCTCTGCAAAACCTTTACTGCGCATTCGGGAGAAAGGAGTTTGCAGTTAAAAGGGAGAAAAAGGCCAGCGTTTGGAAAAGTAAATCTCATTTCTCTGAATATCCCATCAACATTTCCTCCGAATCCGAAAGGAACAAACTAGATGGAAATCTCTTCTGCAAACAGCTGTACATTTATACTAGTCCACGCAGGGCACATCTGTCTTAGGGTACTGCACCTTGGTGCAATCATTGTGCAAATGTATTGCTATGTGCGTGTCTCTGAGAGGCGTCATAATAATGCAGAAGAGGATTTATCAAAATGATTCCAGCTCGGAAGGTCACCCAGTTCAGCTGGTGATGGCTACACACAGGTCAGAGAAAGGGCTTGTCCCAAACCATGGAGAATGGTTGCCCATTAGCATAAATGAACTTGATTTAGATGGATCAAAGACCACATTTTACGAAAAAGCAACTTTCTAAGATCCTATATATTGGCTAATGGTCATGGTAAACTTTTCAAGTTCGATGCTTGGGATATATTTAGAATTATAAAAAAAAAAACAAAGCAAAAAACCCTACAAATCCAGGGATGATTTGCAGCACGACCAAAGAAATAAAATAAAAAGTCAAAATGAAAGAGAAAAATAGCAAAGGAGACTTGAGTGGAATTTTCTGTTAAAGATTACTACAGCTGCAAGGGAGGGATATTAACAGATCACAAGGCTTAGAGCATTTCCAAACTCAAGGGGAAAAATGGAGAACTTAAAAAGAGGCAATGCCTCAGCTTTTTTTCCTGACAATGAAGAAAGGTGTAAAAATCAGTGGGAATGCAGAGACAGCAATGTCAAATGCTATTGCTCTTGTCGAAAGGCCATAACCCTTAGGAACCCACCCCAACACTCCATGGATCAGATTCCTCCCTCTTCCTTCTCTTTCTCCTCCTCCTTTCTCTAAGACATCTTGCTTTCTCCATCAGAGGCCAATTAACAGAATATTAACAGAGTTGGAAGGGACTTTGTAGGTCATCTAGTCCAGGGGTCTGCAAACTGTGGCTCTGGAGCCCCATGAGGCTCTTTCGGCCCTCTGCTGCGGCTCCCTGTCAGCTGATCCCACCGCTGACTGGCCCCTGCCCTCCCCTGCCCGTCACTTCTCGCCTGGCCTGAGAAGGGAAGGGTGATGGTGTGGGATGGAGACTCCCTCCATATCCCAGAGCAGGAGGCAACCAGATGGGAATAAGGAATGTGAGTTGGCCACGCCTACCCGGTTGTTAAATTATTGGCTCCCGGTGTTTTCTGTGGGAAACGGGTCCAAATGGCTCTTTGAGTGTTTTAAGTTTGCAGACCTCTGTCCTAACCCAACCTCCTTACACTGCAGACAACTACCACTCTAATTCCATTGCTTGGAAAATAACTTAAGATTTACTCCTTGCTACAAGCAGGGGCTTTCCTAGGAGCCTCGCCCTGAGAGATGGCAGATGGAAGTAGAGAAATTTGAGCTGTTGGGAGGATATTAATGGTGCTTTTTTGGGGGGGGGGGAGTTTCCTCTCTATTGGTTCATGATCCATATTGGTTCATGATCCAACAGACTCAAATGGAAGGCTATTTTTCAGTTTGGGCAGGGGGGAAATACCATATCCAGTCAATCAGGGTGGGCAGCATTTTTAAAGCTGCAGAGGCATAATTTAATTTAAATGTATTTTGGGACTCTGAAGCGGCAAAGGCAGAATGTTCCCCACATCAACTTTTCACAATTTGAGGATTTACTAGCAATAAAACAGGCAACTCTGGACTAACTAAGGGTTAAATTCATAGTTTGATGCACAAACCAGTTGGTGGCAGCGGAGAGTTACAATTTTGGTATGTCTTCAGTGCCATCTAGTGATCATCTGGATTTATGCAGCCATTGGGCAAGTGCTGCTGAAAAGTTGGAACTGGACTAGAGGAATAGCTATGGGAACTGGTGGAGGAGCTGTAAATTAACCCAAGAATTTTCCAAGAGGAGGGGAGAGGTGAGATGGCGAGAAGGTAGGGCAACAGCAAGTACTAGCAAAGAAATTTTCTGCCAGGACTTTCTCTGACTTAATGCAGTCAATTGGAAGTGTAAATCAAAAAGACTTATATTTCTCCCTCACAGCCAAAAGGATTGAAGAACAGATCAGGGATTAGACGTAAGAGAATGGTCCCCTAGGAAAACAGCAGAATTAATTGTACCAAAAGTACTTTTCCAAAAGGCAAGCAGACTTTCTTTTTTCCTTGAAAAGATTTTGCTTCTCATGTGAAAAGCTTTCGTTCTGATTGAATGGTGGAGAATCCTCCCATTCCCCACCATTCAGCCAGAACTGAAGAAGCTTCTTGGATGAGAAGCAAAAGGATTTCAAGGAAAAAAGCAAGAAAGTCCAGCTGCCTTTTGGGAAAGCACCTTTGGGATAACCATGACCTGGATGACTGAGAATCTCCATAGGCAGCAAAATCAATTGGGGCCACAACACTGAAGATGACAAGTTGGGCTGCTCCATCCTTGGGCATCGATGCACCTAAGTTGCCCACACACTGTTTGGAAGCAACATCAGAGGAGAAATGCCTCTTCCAGAAAGAAACATCTAAAGCTGTGAAGAGACAATGTGATGCTGGTGTGGCGTGAGCGCAAGACCGCTAGAAATCAGGCAAGGCAGGAGGCTGGGTGGATTTGCTCAGTCAGGGGAGCACAAGGAAGCCAAATCAGCATCTCTATCCAGAAGTTGGATCATGGCCACTGGACTTCTCTTTTTTCTGTTTGAAACGTTTTGCTGTGCATCCAAGTCGCTTCTTGGATAAGAAGCAAAACTTTCAAACCAAACCCCAAAAAACCAAAAAGCACCCACCCTTACGTCCATTTGCCACGACTCAAATTGCAGGCAACTCTACCTAGATGGTTGAGAATCATGTCAGTGAATACCACCCACTGTGGTTACTATAGCAGGGGTCTCCAAATTCTTGGCAAATTCAAGACTTGTGTACTTTCAACTTCCAGAATTATTTATTTTATTTTATTTTATTATTTAAATTTCTATACCACCCTTCTCCTGAGGGACTCGGGGAGGTTTACAGGGCAAATTAAGAACATACAATACAAAAGTTAAAAACCTATTAAATTAATTTAGCCCCACAATTTATAAAATTTACAAAAACCAATTAAAAAACCAATTAAAACCGATTTCGTGGGGACAGACCAGCTAAGCACATTGATTTGTGCTTAAACAGATTGTAAGCCGCCCTGAGTCTCTGGAAAAGGGCGACATATAAATGGGATTTTAAAAAAAAAAAGATGAAATAAATGGTTTTTGAGGGCACGCTGAAAGGTTCTCAAGTCAGGGGCAATCCGGACCTCTAACGGGAGTTCATTCCAGAGGGCAGGGGCCACCACAGAGAAGGCTCTCCCCCCGGGGGTCACCAGCCGACACTTGTCTGGCCAACGGTACCCTGAGGAAGCCGACTCTGTGGGACTGCACTGGTCGATGGGAGGCTGGCCATGCTGGTTGAGGAATTCTGGGAGTTGGGAGTCCAGAAGTCTTAAAATTGCCAAGCTTGGAGACCCCCGCTGTATAGCAAGAAACATCACAATAGGGCGAGCCCTAGCAAAAATACAAGGACCCTTGGCCTTGGGCGCAGCCCCCTGAGCCTGTTGAAATTCAGACTCTCCATCAAGGGCAGGGAGCTTCTGTCCTTCCAGATGTTGCTGCTTAATTCCTAAGCCCCAGGGGACAGGGAAGTAATCAGGGATGAAACTGCTTGAGGTTCAACACATCTGGAAGACCCGTTTCTCTGTCTTGCTCAAAGGTTGGCTGTTTTCCACACTGAAGCCACAACTGGAAAGCCTGTGCGAAAGGAGACTTTCTTGGCTTGCCTATGGCCAAGGGTGGCCCCATCACTCTGCCTAGCTCTGAATGCTTACTTCCAGCCTGCTTGTTTGCTTGCAAAAAGCCACTCAAGCAAAGTTCAGGTATATCGGATTGCAATGCTTATACTAGTTGTAAGATGAGACTTATAATTTAATACGTATGAGGAGCACCGAGTTGGTAATGTCTGCTTCGAGACATTTTTTTTTTTAAAATCAATGCATTTTCCCATCTTTTCCCATGCACAAAGAGCCTCTACTGTACAGAAAGCCCTTTGTTGTTTGACAAAAGGAGTCTGGGGAGCTTTTGCCTTCTCTTTCGTCCAGCTTTGGTAACTCAGCTTAAATAAAACTGGTGGGACAAAAACATCAAATTCACATGAAGCACAGAGCATTACGGTCCTCCGGCAGAATGTTAAATACTGTTTTCAAAGTTTTCAAAACTTGTTTTCAAGTTTTAAAACAAAATCCATACTGTAATGTTTTTGACACAAAGGCTGATTTCCACAGGCTGTGGCTCAGATGTTGCAAGATTTTTGTTTGACGGAGGACATTAAGACGGGACCCTTCCTGCAAAGTGGCAGTAAGCAAACTGACATCTTTTATTTCTGATCACAAATTCCATAATCCTTTGCCATGAGCTGCTAGCAAAGGCTGATGGGATCTCAAAAACTCTGGGGAGCATCCAGTTACCTACACAGCCCTTCTGCTGTTAAATCTTTGTTAAAGGTGGTAAGAAAGGGAGGGCTGGCTATGGATGTATACAGGTAGTCCTCAACTTAGGACCCAAAAAAGGACTTACAAAACAGTTTTGAAGTTCCCATAGCCAATTCTCAGTGCCACATGACTACATTTTGGGCACCTCAGAACCTGCCTATATTTACATCCATTTTCAGTGCCCTGCAGGGTCGTGTGACTGCAATTTATGATGGCTTTGCTTGAACCCAGCATTTACTCCTGGTTTCCAGCACAATCTGACCCTTGGTGGACAATAGGTTTGCTTAAAGACCACCACGAAAAAGTTCATAAAATTGGATGTGGTCACATGGTGACCCACTTTATGACTGTCATGACTTAGGGTAGTAATTGCCACTCAATCCAGTTGTAACTCAAGGACCACCTCTGTTTTTTTAAAACAATTGAAATATGAAAGAAGCCACCTCCTTAATTACTAAGATTAATGTTTGGAATTCTCTTGAACCACCTGTACAAGTCATGGAAAGGTTAGAAAGAGCACTATTTGTTTGGGTTTTTCTAGCCAATGAAATGCCTATATAATTGAAATTCTTTCTCCAGTCTATATATAATTATGCAGATTCTAATATTTTGAAAACTTAAACCAGGATTCCTCCTTACAGAAAACACAGAAGTTACAAACAGATGATAAACAACAAGCTAATAATAATATTTATACATGCAAGACCCTTTGTCATTATCTATTTCAAAACTGCAGATTTGAAAAACAAAAAGTAATAACACCATGCCTGAAAATATAATGCTATTTGGATGGAAAACATGTTAAAATCAGAGGCACCAGAAGAATAAGCTAAGTCTCCCATAGAAAATGACCGGAAAGTAAAACAAATGAGAATAATAAAAACCACAATACCAGTTATGAAAATTAAAGAAAAAGCAAACACGTGAATAGTTTTAAATGATGGAACAAATGAAGTACTGTAACTAAATTATTTTTAGTTATTTTTTTCCCTTGCGTAACCCTGACATCAAGCAGAAACACAGAAAGGAAAAAATACAGTAATTGAAGAATAACTAAATAGAATCATCAGGATGACTGGGTGTAAGAATTTGCAAGCAAATTCAGTGTCATGGAGCAGAGTAGCAAATCCTAAAGCTCCCCTCTTGAGCAAGACATTAAAAAAATCGACATGGAAGGAAACTTTTTAAAAGTTTTTGAAGTAAACAGAAAAACTCTCCAAAACAGAGAGAAGATGGGGTGTGGGGAAGTGGGCAGGCTGGAGAGATGTCTATATTTTTTAGCATGTTTCCTTTTTATAAAATTGTTCATCCCAGCATCACACCATTTATTAGTTCAAATAAATCTAAGCAAAATGGTAAGGATCCAACAAAATTCAACCTACCTCCATCCGTCTTAAAAAGTTTGGGGGATTTTTTTAAGCCAAGGGAATCTCCCCCTACAACATGAGAGGTTTTCACTGCTGTAAAATACAATTTTGAACAAAAGATACCAAGTGTGGTGAGCGTGGGCATGTGCACAGACCAATCTTCTTTGTTTGTAGCATACCCCCATGAACACACACCTGGAGGACCTCTATGGTTAGAGCAATTTTTCAAACTTTCAAGATGCTAACTGGTAACATAAATTTTAATTACTGATGCAATTCATCGTACTTTTATTGTAAAAGCAAAGGGGTCTATCTTTAAGGGAGTCTGCCGTTCTCACTTTGTTTCCATACACCTGTCTTTTAGGGAATCCACTCAAAAGGGATTGAATTCTGTTTGGCCAGTACACTGAAGGATTAAATGAAAATATCTGGCAAAAAAAAGTGGAAGAGATAGCTTCACTCCCACACTCTTAAAGCATTCTAGTGGGAACTCCATGTAACCGGTATATATGTCGGAGGAAAAGATTGGAGAGACGTTGGGCCGATGGAAGTCCCTTACAAGGGACAAAATGTGCCTGTCTTTCACAAATGATGACCCACTTCCATGGGAACTGATAGGACAGGGTTACCGTTTGACTGATCCAAACTTCTTTTTACTTTTTCAATCAATAGGAATCTTGAACAGTTCTTCTGTGAAAGAAGCTGGACTGATTCGCTTGTAAATTTAAAGCATCTGCCTTTAACCTACCTACCTCTTCCCCCAAGTCTGGAATATCCAAAGTCCTACATGTAAGCTACCCACGTTATTACACATGCTTGAGCCACCTCTACACTTGTTGTATTTCACCACTTTTCCAATCTATTCCAAGAATTTCCAATCAGTTCCCAAGAGAGAAAAGGGAAGGGCTGAATTCAATTCTTTTCCAATAACTTTCAACAAACCAAGACAGAAGCTCAACAACCATAACCTCCATAGGCTGTCGCTGGAAACTTGGGGACGTTACAAAGCAAAAAGAAAATGTACTAGAAATCCCCAGCCAATTCTCTTCTCCTCGGAGTTAGAAGCTACCCAAACCAAGACATCCAACTCACATGAACATTTAACAGCTGAGATAACTGTGTTACTAACCATAGATTTAGTCACTATATGCAGAAGGGCACTGCATATTTGAAATTTCATTTTTGCTTGCATTTACAACTGGAAGACATGTGACAAAACCCATAATGGGAGGTTTCCTAGTTCAGATTATCCCCCCTCATTGCCTTGCTAAGAAAGAAAGAAAATGATGGCCTTTTATGAGGAAAAAAACACACATTTGCTTCCTACCTCAAACTGGAAAATACTTGGCTGATTCTGGGTCAAAATTCTATTCTTGATTTCTTGAAGAATATCTATCCTGCAGTAGGCTTAAACAGGGACAATATGCACCCAAACTCCCAGCAGCATTCAACATTGCCATGCTTTAAAAGCTGTTCCAAAATTTGTGGGCCAGTTATAATTTTAATATGACAGGAAAAAAAATACTAAAACATACAGGAAGGAAATTTGTTAAAATACACAGGGAATATTCAGATTATACTGCACTTAATTACAACCGAATTAAGTCTAACTTAGTTTTATTCTGACACCACTCCCTTTGTAAGGAATTCAGCCTCTAGCAATACCTGCTGTTCGAAGATCAGGTGGAACTTTTAAGTTGAGAAATGGTTTTGTGCCCTGGCTTAAAACTTTGCTTCTCTTGTCTAAGCCAAACAAAAATAATACTTATTGGGATGTTTATAGGTCTTCCAGACTCGGATGTGATACAGGGTCACAAAACAGGTCTTGCCTGCAGGAGTCCTCCAGACATCTGCATTGCTATGTTATAAGGAGAATTCTAAATAAAGTAAGTTTCATATAACAAGGCAGGCTTGAATTGCTGTTTTAAGCCATCTGCCTTTCCCAGGATTCCTGGGAGAGTAAGATTACAGGGAGTCCTTGACTTACGACCACAACTGGCCCCAAAATTTCTATTGAGAAGCAAAACATTTGTTGAGTTTTTCCCCATTTTATGACCTTCCTTTGTGACAGTTGTTAAGTGAATCGTGCAGTCGTTAAGTAAGTAACAAGGTTGTTTACTGAATCTGGCTTCCACATTGACTTTGCTTGTCAGAAGGTCGCAAAAGGGGATCACATGACCCTGGGACTTTGCAAATGTCATAAATATGAGTCAGTTGCCAAGAGTCCAAATGGAGATGCTGTAACAGTCATAAGTATGAAAAACAGTCATAATTCACTTCTTTCAGTGCCGTTAACTTT
The DNA here is from genome assembly GCA_032468015.1 of Mimophis mahfalensis. Classification (NCBI taxonomy): domain Eukaryota; kingdom Metazoa; phylum Chordata; class Lepidosauria; order Squamata; genus Mimophis; species Mimophis mahfalensis. The sequence continues at coordinate 28,720 of JANHFR010005795.1, forward strand.
GAATCGTCATTGAACCAATCATTTTAAGTCAAGGACTACCTGTACTACATGACCAACTGGATATACGGATATCCAAAATATGTGCCTTTAAAAACAAACAGGTTGTTTCAAGTTGGGTTGAAACCTAATGGTATGGCCAGCATCATACAGGTTACTTATGGCTGGAGGAGCCCTGCAACCTTAATACGGATTTGCAACTGACAGGCAAAAGACCACAAACAAACAAAACACACAGCTTGAGAAAGCCTCTGCTTCTGACACATTTCTTCCACTCCAATGGGTTTTGGCAGGTCCTCAGGGAAAACAAACTAACCTACTCAATCTATTTTCTCCAGGGTGAAAATAAAATAGATATTCCCCATGTCTTTTATACCAGGAGTCTCCCAACTTGGGCAACTTTTTCAAGCCTGGCGGACTTCAACTCCCAGAATTCTGAGAGCTGAAGTCTGCCAGGCTTAAAGTTGCCACAGTTGGAGAGCCCTGTTTTACACATCACTTTCAGCAATCCTAAGCTGATCCTGAGACTCCTCCACAGCAACGCTGGCTGTGGAATTCTGGGAGTTGAAGTCCACGCATCTTCAAACGGCCAAGGTTGAGAAACACTGCTCTAAGCATTTAGAGAGCTGCCTCCACAATACACTTGAAAGCACCTGAATTGGGGGACGGTTTTTTATAGGAATCTGAATTTGTAAGAAAAATGAACTGAAAAATCCCACTTCGGTTCCCCTATCCCTCCCATGCTCCCATCCATGGTTTTTGTTGTTTTTTTGTATAAAACGGCATTATATTCCCCCACCCCTATGCCTCCCCAACCCTTTTTTTCTTCCTTTTTCCCCATTTTCCCCCATACACGCATCAAATAGCATGCAGCAACACCTGTGCATTGATCTCATTAGAGTTAATACGTTTTTTTTTAAGAAGGCAAGGCACATTATGTGGTATAAAACGTATTTTTCTTTGTCTCGTGCAAATTAGGAAAAAAAATGTAGATTTTTTTTTTCTTTTCTTTTCTCTTACTTTTGTCCCTCATCATAGATGTGGACTCAAGGGGAAAAGAAGGGGAAGGCAGGGGGAGGGGTGGGAGGAAAAGAGCCTTTATGTATAATTGCCATGCACATTCTCAGCCAGCTGATTGGTTGAGTTAGGTCACATGAATTCCTGTTTAAAAGCACCATGCATTCTATATTGTAAGGGTTAATTCTTTTCTTTTTCCTTAAAACACTGCCTCTTCATCAATTGCAGGGTTTTTTTTTTTTTTTCTCTTTTAGTTTCACTTAAAAAAAAATAATCCGATCAACTTCCCATACGAAGCCCCTCCTCGTCTCCGTGATACAGTCCTTGTGTGGAGACACCTGAGGAGGTGGGCTTTTCTGGGATGGAGGGCCGGTGATGGGTATTGATTCCTCCTTCCAATTCCCCACCTACGGGTTGAAACATGGCATCACCTATTATTATAAAGGTGCAGAGATGTAAACAAATGCCGCTGGAAACTCCCCCTTCCCATGATGCCAGATTCAAGGTGGGGGGGTTGTATCTCGGAAAGTCTTTCGCTGCCCTTCGTCCAAGGGAGCAGGTCTGAAGGAAATTTTGCATATGTGAACGCAAGCCCCAGGTGGGTACCAGGTAGGCGCTGGAGCCAAATTGCATGAAGGTTAAGATGCACAAAGGAGACAGGAGAGCACAGAGGTGGTAGCTTTTCGACTACAAGGTTGCACTGGAGAGGGAAGATCCTGGAACAGAAGATCCACCTGAGAGAGGACTGTAGTGCCACAGGAGTCATGGGTTTCTGCCAAAATCCAGGGCAAATGCTGCAGGAAAAGAGCAAGGGAGTATTATAGTTTCTTCTCTGTTAAAAAAAAAGTAATCAATTATATATGTTCCTTTGGACGTTGTTGAAAAGATCTGGAACATCTTGAGCCTGTTGGGACACATAAGGGAGAAAAAACCCCTACTTCTCCCATCCCAGAAAAATGAAATAAAAATAAAAATCGCTCAGTTCTAGAAGTGGATCTCCTTTGTACACGGCAACAGGTTCGCTTTGAAAGTTAGGAAACAAATCTATGTGTTTGTATACTGGAGTATTTGTTCACGTACATGGAATAGGGTATGTATTCCTCTTGGAAGTTCGGAGAAATGTATCAAGGTGCAAAGAACTGAAGATTAGTGTTGGTTGTCCAAATTGTTGTCAACTTTCCATCCTGGAGAAGATTGAAATGTCTTCTTCATATCTCATAGAATACAGTACAAAGGTAAGTACAAGAAAAGATGTGAATACTCCCTCAGAAAATCCTGGGACATGTAATATGAGGGCGAGGAGAATTCCATTAAAAATCCCTCATATTTCCCTGGGGAAAAGAACTATCATTGCAGTCTGTTGGATAGCCACTCCATTAGTGATATACACTAAGTTCCCATCACTTTCTAAGTAGTAAAAGCTGGCCATTGTCTTAGCCCTGAGGTGGGCAACTATGGCCCTTTTATAACTTGTGGACTTCAACTCCCAGAATTCTTGAGCTGGCTCAGGAATTCTGGGAGATGAAGTCCAGAAGTCATTAAAGGGCCATAGTTCTCCAACTCTGTCTTAGGCTAATGTATGGCTAGGTTAGCTTTACAAATCCATTTGTCTGTGGTTGAAGCATTTCATTTAAAGGTACTGGTGTTTTCTTGGGTTTTCTGATGAACTATCCCTTGCAACTCATTGATCTCATTCGGTCTTGACGGATGTCTGCTTTACAATTCAAATCCACTCCAGGATGTCATCTGGGATAGGTTCCTCTGCCTCCATGAGATTCCTCTGAAATCTTGACAGTTTGGCACAAGGAGGAGGAAATGTTACAAATGCTTGTAGAATCATGGCGGATGGCGCCAGCCCTTGGAGGAAGATTGTCCAGAAGCCAACATGGACTGACCAGTTCATCAGCTGTCCACCTGGCCCTCACAGAGGACTTGGAGCCAAACTCTGGCACCCCAATCTTGGCTGGGTTCAAGGAAGTCTGATCCGTGGCCTCTAAAGCTTTGGTGTCTGCTAGGAAGGAGGGATGGGGGGATCGTCTCGAAGTGAAGTGGGCGGAGTGCCATTGCTCAGCCTGCCCCTGACCCATGGTTGGGGGGAGAGTCTCCATTACGAATGCCGCTTCCCATAACTCAGCAAAAGGACTGGAGCATTAAAATGTAGGCACTTGAACCAGTCCTAGATGGCTTCTAGGCTCCACCTTGGGGCTTGCATGTCTGGTAGGGTAGGGGCAAGTAGAATGGAGTTCTCTATGAAGGGGCAATGACGGAAGGGGGCATCTCCCTCCTCTGCTCCTACCAAATCTATTTTTCTCTTCTTCCTCACGTCCTGAAAGTTTTCTGTGTAAGGCCCCACTTTGCACCATCCCGTCGTAGCGGATCGGATAGTCACAATAATCCTCTCCACACAAATTACAGATACACTCTGGATTTATCTTCCTTATCCCCTCCACCCTCCCATTACTTTTCTCCTCTCCCTCCTCTTCAAAAGTGCATTTCCTACAAAAAAAATGTGCAATCCATATTAGCAGTCATCAAAATCATCTGGTCTACAAGGGCATGCATAGCTCTTTGTACACAAGGTTGGAAGCTCAGGAAGGGGGGGGAGGGGGAGAGAAAGCAAAGCCCTGCTGATCCACTGACCCCCCCCTCCCCCCTCCACGTCTTCCTGTCCCCCAAGTCAGAGATTCAACAAGCCGCACAGGTCCCTGCTGGTGTTCACCGGACCGGCTGCCCGCCTTCTGAAGGAAGGACGCTAAAGCTGGGTGGAAGCCACCTTGAAGGGAGCCTGCGGGCCATGGGTGACATGTCCCCACCCTCCACCCCCAGGAGCAATTCCCTCCCCATAGGAGAACAGGCCGACGAAAGTCCATGCAGGCTGAGGAGAAAGCCCATCTCAGCCTTGGTCCAACTTTAAGGCAAGGGTTAGACAGACCTATGGTCATGGCAGAGTTGCAGCAAGGGGCGTTGGGGGTGCTGTTGAAACACAGTGTAATAGCAAATTCTTTCCTGACCCCACCCTTGAAGAAA
>JANHFR010005795.1:59446-73866 GCA_032468015.1 Mimophis mahfalensis
TGAGATTCGAACTTGCCTTAATTACAGGCAGCTGGCTGCTAGGCTAAGTGCTAACAGCCTGCACCACCGAGGCTCTTTGACTTAGAACATAGAATCATAGGGCTGGAAGGGACCTTGGAGGTTTTCTAGACCAACCCCTTCCACCCTTATTACCATCCCAGTCAAATGGTTGTCTAGTCCATTCTTGAAAATCTCTACTGATGGAGTACCCATAACTCCAGGAAGCAAGCTATTCCATTGATTAATTGTTCTGTCAGAAAATGTCTCCTTATTCCTACATTGGATCTCTCTTTGACCAGTTTTCACCCATCACTTCTTGTCCTGTCCTCTAGTGCTTTGGGGTCAAGCCCCTCTTCTCTTGGGTGAGCCCCTCTTGGGTGACGGCAAAGGAAGGTCAGTGGCTGGGTCACCTCAGGCCACTAAGCGCACCTCTTGGTAGCAACCTTTGCTGAGACCCTCAGTCTTCCTTCATCAAGGTAAAGACGAACAGAGGCCGACCACAAGCCCAGGCCCTACTAGGTTGCTACGGCAACCGCCAAACACTAATGGGTGCTTGGAATAATGTAATTTTTGCAGTAATGGCTGCCCTCCTCCCCATAATCAGCCCTCCCTTGACAGCACTCACTTCGCAGCCGGGGTGGGTGATTAATGAGCCGCCAATGCAGATGAAGCGTCTCCCTCCTCGACCTCCCTTCCCTTCCCTTCCTCGGCTCTCAGCCACGCAGGCAACACCTGACCTCAGAACTCCGTTGGCGCCACTAAAGCCAGGCATGTGATGCCACTGAGGATCCTAACCCCATGCCGTCTATTTGAGCACGATGAAATAAAGATTGCCCATGGATGCAATCCTTCCCCTTTAGAGATGGGGAATACACGGGACAGGCTGTATTAGCTCTTTGTCCTGCAAAGTTGGATAGAGACAGATTCTGTTGGGTCCCAAAATAATTTGGTACGGGGCAGCAAGGAAGTTCCTGACTCTGCTTTTAAGAGCAGCGATAACCAAGAATCCTTTCCCGGAGAAATCAGGTTGCTGAGAAGGAACGCGAGAACTGGAGCTTGCAAAGATGGGGGGAGGGGGACACCAGAAAACCATTTTTGTGTGAAGGAATTTGTGTGGGGTCTTTGAGGATCATGCTCGGAAACTCTTTTCCTTAATGGGCTAGTCCATGGGACACTTTGGAGCGATTCCTGGAGTGGTGCCATCTCCCACTGTTCCCAGTGTCGCCCTTCAGCGGCTAAGTTGATTTTTGTAGGGGCAGCACAGTCTGAAATCTCAAATTGCAGGACTTCCATTTTGAATTCTGAGATGCCCAAATTCTATGCAGTCGGTGGAAACTCCCGCTTGGAATCGCCTCCTCAGTTCTGTGGCTCTTTTTCCTAAACTGTAATGCTTCCGAAATGCCATAACATTCTCAAAACTGCACTCCAGCGATTTGGGGAGTGGTTTCTGCCTCTTCTGCTCCCCCGAGGCCCCCTCTCTAAAACCTCATGGATGGGGAAAAAATGGTAAGGGACGAGGGGCCGGCCATTTTTTTTTAGCACACTTCTACCTGTGGCTAAAGGCAGAGCAAGTTGTAACTGGCCCTTGTTATTAGGGCTGTGGTCAGTACAATTGAAAGCTGTTGAGCGAATCAATGCAGGGTTTGCAGGGTGATTGAGTGTGGCTGTGTAACAATTCCCACACAGGTAGTCCTCGACTTATGACCACAATTGAACCCAAAATTTTCATTGCTAAGCAAGGCAGTTAACTGACTTTTGCCCTATTTTTATGAACTTTCTTTGCTACAGTTGTTAAGGGAATCACTGCAGTTGTTAAGTAAATCATGTTAAGCGAATCTGGCTTCCCCCTTAACTTTCCTTTTCAGAAGATGGTTGGACAGGTTTCAAATGGTGATCTCATGATCCCAGAATAGTGCAACTGTCATAAATACATGCCAATTACCAAGTGGACAAATTTTGATCATGTGACCAAGGGGATGCCATCATGGTTGTAAGTGTGAAAAACGGCCATAAGTCTCTTTTTTCCATGCCGTTGTAACTTTGAATGGTCACTAAGCAAATGGTCGTAAGTCAAGGACGACCTGTGGTCTGCTATCTGAGCCACTGTTTTGCAGCAAGATATAGGTGGTCAATCAGAAGACTGTAGTAAAGAACAAAAGAGAGCTTCTTGTAAGTTTGAAACTTGCCGATGACTCAGATGGTAGCGCCTGAGTAACATGCTGGGTGGGGGATTCTGGGAGTTGAAGTCCACGCATCTTGAAGTCACCAAGGTTGGGGAAACCTGCATGTAGTCTTCTGAATGAAAAGCAAAAATTTTCCCGCGGATCCAGCAGCATTTGCATTGCATCGTTCTTGCAAAGGTCCCACTCTTACCACGTCCAGCTACTTCCCTTCTCAAAGGCAATGCACTTTACACACACTCAGGTGCCCCTTTTGCTCTCTGCCTTTAAGAACTTTTTTTTTTTTTAAACAGAGGGAAGAAATGCTGATGCTGGGGGTCGTACCATCAAAAGGTATGACCCTTTTTCAAAACCATCCAGAAACTGGCAAGCTTAGACTAGGGGGAGGTGATTAGATAACTCGGGAAGTTTCCTTTGAGCGTGACCGGTTCTGAATCAAAGGCGAGGGTTGGACCTCTCGACTTGAGGGAAGAGCCAGAGGGACTTGTGCAGACAGCAGGAATGAAGGCCACTGAAACAAAACCCTCCCCTCTTCCACCCTTCCCACCTCCTGCTTTCCCTTCCCTCATCAGAAATACAACTCACGCCTCACATGGGCTGCATCCCAGAACTCCTCGTTCTCTCTCGCTCTCTCTCTGCTTTTCATCTTATCTAAAAATAATCAAGCTCTTTGGGCAGTTGGTGCAGACGCTGAGGTCAGCACTATAGGTTCCTACTAGCATCCTGGATTAGCCAACCCACCACCTCCTCCTTTCAATCGAGTCTCTTTTTACTTTCTCCCCATAGCACGGACGCACACACACGCACACACATCCCTCACTTTCTTATGCAGCAACCCTTGGCGAGAATCCACACGTCCCTGAATATCCTTGATGCAGCCAGGAACATTTTAAAGTGTCTTTTTTATTATCTCCCCACCTCCCCAAAGTGTGTGTGTGTGTGTGTGTGTGTGTGTGTGTGTGTGTGTGTGTAAAGTGAGAGAGATGCTGAGCTGCTCCAGTTCACCTGACGCAGCCAATTTCCCCAAGATTCCAGTACTTGTTTTATTACTATTTTTTTTGATCCGCATAGAGTATAATAACAGCAAAGTCATTCCACCTGCTAGGGTGGTCCTCGATTTATGACCACAACTGAGCCCCCAAATTTCTGTTGCTAAGCAGCTGTTAAGTGAATTTTGCTCCACTTCACGACTTACTTGCCACAGTTGTTAAGTGAATCACTGAAGTTGTTAAGTTAGTAACATGGTTAAGTGAATTTGGCTTCCCCAACATCTTTGCTTGTCAGAAGGTTGCAAAAGGTGAAGTATTTCTTGCTTACTCACAACAATTGGGTCCATCAACATGCATTATGTGAAGCAGTCGCTAAGTGAAACCATGATGTTCTTACAATTTTACTATATGATCCCAGGACATGGCAATCATATAAATATTAGCCAATTACCCAGTGTCCAAATTTTGAACATGGATGCTGCAATGGTCATAAGATGCTGTTTTAACTTTGAGCAGTCACTAAATGAACTATGTTGTAAGTTGAGGACTACATGTATAGACTTGCATATTTGCCAAATAGAGCACCAACAGGAACATCACAATTCAGTTGTGAGGTGGGAGTGGGGGAAGGAGAAGGTACACAACCCAGTAAGAGATAAAAGTGTGCTTGATGACCACAGAATCATGCCAATATGTTACATGAAGAGTTTGGATAAAAATATAGTTAGTGAATGGGAACTGAAGTATTCCTTGTTTAGTGACAACAATTGGGTCCATCAACGTGCATTATGTGAAGCAGTTGTTAAGTGAAACCAAGATGTTTTTATGAGTTTACTTCTGTTTTCCTTGACTTTGTCGACTTGCAAACATTGTAAATGCAAGGACTGGTCAAAAAGTTATTTTTCCATCACCATCATAACTACAAAGATTGCTATATAAGGCAGTTGCGAAGTGGGGACTACCTGACTTATACAATTGATGAACCTCATTGTAGCTTTTAGAGTTCTTCTCCTCATTGCACCACAGAAATTCAGTAGCCCTTTTTCTTTCTCAATTTATAAAGGCAAACCAGCCTTTTAATGTAGTTTAGAAGGGACTCCTTGTGCAATTGTTTACTTTTTAATTGTTTTCTGCTCTGCCCCATCCACAATAACGTCATAGTGCTCTTCCTGGCCAGAAAACAACAACAGTGTTGTCCATAAAGCTTTGAAAAAAAAAAGCCAACCATGATTGAAAACCCACTTAAATCCCTTACTGTGGAAATCTATAAACATTATACAATAGTGATGTAAAAGCGAGATCTTAAAAGAAGCACTAAATAACCAATCAAGCAAGAGATGAGCTAAAATCAAGATCGTAAACAATCAGCTTGGATAAAATAAGTACAACAAAGGATAACAATCTCTTGATCCAAAAATTAGGGCAGGAGAAATTACTGAAAAACTTGTATTGTAGCAATATACAGGCAATATACAGCAATATACAGGCAGTCATCGACTTAAAACAATTCATTCAGTGACTGTTTAAAGTTATGACACTGAAAAAAGTGATATATGTCCATTTTTCACACTTACTAGCTGATAACCCGGCTTTGTCCGGGTATAGTCAGGGCTGACACTGTTAGTAACTGTGTGTGTGATACTTTTCCTTTCCTTTCCCTTCCGTTCTGTTCCTCCTTTCCTTTTCCATTGTCTTCCCTTCCTCCTTCCCTTCCCGTCCTCCTTTCCTTTCCCCTTCCCTTCCTTCTTTCATTTGGTTTCCCTTTCCCTTTCCTTCCTCCTTTCCTTGCTCCTTTCCTTTCCTTTCCTTTCTTTTGCTTCCCTTCCTTTCCCTCTTTCCCCTCCCCTCCCCTCGTTGCATTTAGAGCCCCCTGAACATGTGCAGTAGTCACTTTGGGGGTCAGCACTTTGCCAGCCTGTTTAGGGGGCACATACCCCTCGATGGCATGTCTGACCCCCACAGTGCTCGTCTCAGGAAGGCAAACTATCTTTGTGCCAAGTTTGGTTCAGACTGGTGCAGGCGCTGAGGAATGTATGCGGGACATACAAACACACATACCCAACCAGAAACCCATGCTCTGCTTTATATATATAGATAGATGACCACTGTAGCATCTCCATGGTCACGTGATCAAATTACAAGTGCTTGGCAACTGACTCATATTTATGATGATTGCAGTGTCCTGGGGTTATTTGATCACCTTTTGGGACTTTCTGACAAGGAAAGTCAATGGTAAACCCAGAATCACTTAACAGCCATGCTACTAACTTAACATAACTTGTGCAGTGATTCATTTAACATCTGTGGCAAGAAAGGTCAAAAAATGGGGCAAAACTCACGTAACAGCAGAAATTTTGCGCTCAATTATGGTCATAAGTCAAGAACTACCTATATCATGATTTGGAAAATGCTTCCCATAGCGATGTGAGCATTTGGAATATTAAACAATACAAGGAGCCTCCCAGTTTCCTAAATTATGTTCAGCACAGACGAAGCAGAATGAAAGGAGGTCCCTCATGCCCCAATTTCCCTTTTTGCATGACTAACGCATGACACATTCCTTGGCCATTACCAATACTTCTGAAATTCTTATCCAAACTGGCTGCCAGCTGGCCAAGCGAGGGCATTCAGTTTTCTTGTGCAGCACCACCCCTACGTTCTTCAGCAGATAATTTATATTTGTTTGTTTGTTTGTTTAGTAAGGTGCCCATCTTACCTCAAGGTAACTCTGGGCCACCTTACAACCATAAAATATAAAAACTGTATTAACTAAAAACACAGGTATGTTCATCCAAAAGCCAAACACTGCAGTCCAATTGAACAATTGGGACAGCGGCAGCAGGATTGGGCCGGGGGGTGGGGGGCAGGAACAGGACATGGGATCTGTTGTTAACCACCTCCATTGTAATGCTTCCTCCCTGGAGCCCTAAGCCAATTGGCACAGCCAAGTCTTTAGGTACTGTAGATTGGGAGGGTTGGGGCCAATCTAATTTGGGGGAGGGGCAAAATGTCCCAGAGAACAGGTGTGGTGGCAGAGAAGGCCCTTCTGGACCTCGCTGGCTCAGGCTGATGGTACTGAAGCATGCCTCCTCTGCCAACACAGGTGGGACGAGCCAATCCCAGTAGGATGAGACAATCCCTCAAATTTTACAGTTTTACTTGGGCAAGAGTGATGCATTAACTGTCAGCTTTAGAAGCCTTTTTTCTTAGAAGTTTCCACGCTGCCACATTTTTGTGCCTGGGAAATCGGGAGGGGGGATTTTAGAGATAGGTGAAAGTTTAGACATAACAACATTCTACTTCTGAGTCAAGGCCGTGCCCACCTGCACCTGGGAGAGGAGTGGTTAAAGGAATGTCTCCTGTTGGGACAGCCGGTGATTGGATCATGTGATGGACTGATGGGTGCAGGGGATGGGTTTGGATCTTCAGCTACGATGGGAAAACCCGGAACCTTCAGATCCAGGTTTTCCCAGATGTGCCAACACGACTTCTTTAAATAAATTCTTATTTGGATGAACTTTTTTCTCTGAGTGCCAAATGGGGATGGGGAAGTTTCTTTGGAACACTGACATTAATACAGAAAGGGAAGGGCACTACTTTGCCAGATTATCTGTCATGGATAAATCATGGGCAGGAGACAATATGTGGAGAGAAGGAGATTCTGTGCTTCAAATTTTTGGCTTAAGACTCTGGTATCAATCAACCTGATCTCTTGGCATTCCTGATACAGAATTTGATATAATAGAGGTGGATGGGGCTATAAATGCACCTTAGAAAGTTAATGGGGTCTGTTTAGGTCTAGAATAAAAACAAGTAAACTGCTTTTTAAAAAAAAATGATGGCTAAGCCTGGAAGACATAGTAAAATGCACGCATCCACAGTATCATTTGCTACCTCTTGGGGGTGGTGGATATTGTAATCCAGCAACCTCTAGAAAATGCCAGATGGGCAAATAATGCTGTTTTTAAAGAGAATTTTTTTAGGGGATTAGAGTTTCTCAATGTTGCCTATGTAAAAATGGCAGGGCACCATGGTGACTCTCAGTTTTCAACAGTCAAGGCCAGTGAATTCTTCATCTTTTCTGTTGAATTGCAACTCTTGTCCATTGACTTTGAGACCAAAACAACATTAATATTTTTCTTTTCTGTGCTAAATTCTGATTTAAGTAGTTCAGATCATTTTGTTGCAACTGATCTGTCAAGGCTCGCCACCTTTCAAGGTCTAGGCCGGCACTTTCATTTTCAAATTCCTTCAGCTTGTCCTTTTTTTAAAAAAAAAATATCCTGTTTAAGACTCTTTCTAGAGAGCTTAGTTTAAAAGTTTAATGCAATAAGGAATGAGATACACAAAAAAATTCTTTCTATTTGAAAGGACAAAAGGACCATGTTTATTTGTAGTTTTAATGTATTACTTACTGTACAGGTTTTTTTTTTTTTTGCTTTAATTGCAAGCTGTTTACAGATATTGGCAAATAGGCAGGTCTAGAAATTTTAAAAAGATCAAAAAGGGGGAAAGTAGATTGCTAGAGATCAATTCTGTATTGGCTAGACCTATTTTTTTTTTTAAATTTGCATTGCCTCATCAACTGAAAAATAATTTTGCCTTATACTATTTGTAGGAATTAATTCCTCACCTAGCCACTGATGCATACACCATTGTGTATGAAAACACAAAATCCAATCCTGGAGTTGCCAAATCTGTCTCCTGTAGCTTCCCACTGCAAAATCCTTTGGTGCATTTGTTGTTGTTGTTGTTGTTTTGTTTGTTTGAATAAAAAAAATAAAACAGGTGGTTCAAAAATGTTGTTGAGGCGAAGGAGTCCCAGGTTCCTCAGCTAGCCAAAAAGGCCTAGCTTACCCGTCCTTTAAAGTCTGGCCCACTATTTTCCTTTATCCGAGCCGATACTTGGCTGCAGAAACTGGGTCCAAGCCAGGTATCTGCATGCCAAATACTTTTCCCCTGCCATCTTTCTCTATCTATCTCTCTCACACACACACTCCCTCCCTCCTGTCCCTTGCATGGCCATTGCTCCCTCTCCCTGCTGCCAGCTCGGCCGTTGGCATTTCACTCGGCTGCCTCTGCCCGATCTTCCAAACCGAGAGTCACCCCAGTCAAAACAAGAAGCTGCAGCCTTGCCAATCAGCCTGGCGACATTTCCACATTCCCCCTCTCGCACACGGTTCCAAAGAGGAATTTGGAAGCGCACTTTTTTGCCATGCTGCAAAGCAACTTTTGCTAAGCTAGGAGCTGGCTTTCGGTCAGACGGCCCCATCACACAAAAGAGCAGAGGTCCGTGCCGAAGAAATTCGTCCTTCATTTCATTTGGGGGGGATGATCCTTAAAACCCACCAAATGAGGATGATCTTAGGGAAGAATTTCAGGCAGCACCTCCCCAGTTCATGTCACTAAGCAGACGCGGCCATTTTGTGTGCCCCCCACATGCCAGTCTTTCCCCAATGCGGCCATTTTGTGCCGAGTTAAGATTCCCAGTGCGGGAAGCAGTCAAATGGAGCCTCGAGGCTTGCAGGAAAAACGAAAACTCTCTGAAAATGTTTCTTCAGATATATATTTCTCCCACAAATACATATGTACAGAGTTAAAAAAAATTACATGCTTGTTATATCAAGGCTGGGGGGGGAATCCATCCTCTTCCCCCCCCCCATATAATTTCCCCAACAACTTGAGGAAACTCCCCTCCCCCAAAAACCTTGGTTTTCCATTGATTCTGACAAAAATAAGCAAACAAATAAATAAAGCATCCACTTGGAGTAATCAAAAGCATCTTTAAAGCAATAAATGCATTATATTCTCTGTCTCTGTTTTTCTCCCCCCACCCCAACACATACACATTTTGCAATCCAATCTTTTCATGTCCACAGCTAGTTGGAAATCAATAATTGTTTTTAAACAGAAACAGAGAAGAAGGGGGGGAAAGAAAGAAACGAGATGGGAAGAAAAACGCAAAGTTTGCAACAGAATGCACCAGAAAAGAAAAGAACATGCAGTTCACAGGCTGTTTACTTAAGTGGAATTTTGGCTCTTGCAAGCTGGTTTTGTTTTGTTTTTTAAATAAATTCTCTCCAGGCCCCCAACTTTCCCCGCCCTCTCTTTTTCTCCAATTTCCCCTCTCCACGCACACATCCATTCCCTGGCGGCCATTTTGAAGGCAGAAAAGCATAATTATATGTGCCGCCTCTCTTGCTGTAAAAAGTTTATTTTCCCTCCTTCCCCTCTTGGCAGCCATCTTTTTGAAAAAGTGCCGTGAATTTCTCCAGCTGTCCTGCAGAAAAGCCGCAGAGCAGCCAAAGAGAGGAAAGGGTGCCAGGGCAGGGGTGGCGAATCTTCCCTCCTTATCCTTTTTTATTTTTAAATTTAGCACGGAGCCACTATCTTTGGCAAAGAAGGAAAGCACACCTCCCAGAAGTGTCTGTGAAATGGGAGTGAGTTGTCTGAGCTCAAAGAGAAACTGAAAAGCCAGCAGGAATGGATTAGACAAGAGAGGAAAATAGGCTAGGAAACTTCCCTGTTGTACTTCAGGGCACATTTTTGCTCGGGCTCACAACGTAGCTTCCTCTCCTTTCTCTTATTGCGATTTGGAAAAGTTTTGCTTTCCCCCCCGCCCCAAAGCAACTTTTTCACCAACTCAATTTTCAGAAAATTGTTCACAATGGAAATCAGCCATAACACGCAGCCTAGCTTTGGGTTTGGCACAAAAGTGTACGTTAGTAAGCCATGAATTGAAGTTTTTCAATTTAAGGGTCAACAAGCTTTGATTAGAGGTTTTAAAATATCCTATGGATGAAAGAGTTGACAGAATCACGGATTTATTCATTTCTGATGCCCACAAATGAGTAAAGAGGCCAGTAAGATCACGAGCATTAGGCATGAACCCTCCATGCTGACATATGTATTATCAGCACGTGTTGCAGGGTAGCGTGAAAGAGTAACACACACACACACACACACACACACACACACACATCTACATCTGCCATTCATTCCTCTGTATCACTTCGATACCATGCTGTACAGCACAGCTGCACGGAAGGGCACGTGGCATTTACTAAACATTTTACCTTTATCTTTTATTTTATATTGATTTCATTATAATTCCTTTGTTTGATGGTTTTGAGCTGTCCTGAGTCACCAAGAGAAGGGTGACATATAAATTTAATAAATTATTATTTTTATTATTACCTCCTGCACCCCAACAGGAGTATATCACTCTGGGGGTGGCTATTAGATTAAGAGAAGCCCCCCAGCCCACTCCAGCTCTCCCAATGTGCATCTTATTCTCTTCCTTCTCATCTTTTAATTATAAATTATTATGGTTCATTGCATGCTATTATTATTGTTATTTATTGCATAATGTTTTACTGGCTTTTCATTCATAAGAAGGGCAGCATACAAGTCTAAAAAATGAATAAAAACACATAAAATGAATTAATCTGCACACATTTGTAAGAAAGGGACATTAAGGAAACAAGGTAAAGGAACTAAAAAAGTTCTGGTTTGAACTTCAGATTCAAAATTGGAATAAAAGGAGACAGTAGTAAATAAAATCATTCTGTCTCTCCCGCGCCGACCCCCAATCAATTACACAGGAGCAGCAAGACAAACTATCCAGAAGGCCTGTAAAAATAATTTTCGGCACAGTGCCTGGGATTAATGCTACCTTTGCAAATTATGATTGCCAGATAGATCCTGGGAAATAAAAGGGTAGGCGGCTGGTAAGTTCCTGATAAACCTTCTTGATCATATATTGTAAAAGCCAAGGGTAGGTGAGAGATAGATCGAGATATATTAAAATATTATTTTCATTATATCTGCAGGATCAGTGCTTCTAATGACTGACATTCACATTTTTGTTTCTGGCATGAGAATTAATCTAAATAGGTTTCCTGGCAGTATGCGGCGAATTCCACTTTTCTAACTAGCAAAAAGAACTCTTAATCTAAAACATATTTCATATCACCCGCTTCAAGAAAAATCACATGAATATATGTTCCATTTTAGAGTCTGTCTAATAAGCAGCTTGTTTTCAACCATGCCCGTGCCAAATTTCAGCTGTCTTGCTCAAATGAGAAGCATACACACTCACACACACTGTATATATATAATCATAATCTCACAAATACACAACTCCAAAAGTAGCTAGTCTCTATAAATATTCCACCAGTTACAAAGAAGACGGATCTTATCTACCACCAACATCTTGCTACGGTGTCCCTGCTGTTTGAAATAATCATCCTGTCCTCGTTAGATTGATACAGCAAGAAGCATTGGACAACACAGATGTTCAATTTATTCATTAAGACCCTCTTAATCCTTCACTGTCTGCAGTATTACAGGGATAGTAGTGTCTCCCCTAAGCTGCCAGATTCTTCGTGTGTCCCCCCTCAGAAGTGATGTCCATTTTTAAGTTTATCATCTATGTCTTAAACTGGGTGCTAATTTAAACTCTAATTTGTTAATATGGTGTCATAAAGTACTTAAGTTTGCATTTCCTGGAAAGGTTGAGTTTTGGCATTGGGCAAATAATTTTAAGGACAGAACAAAGCAAGACCCCAGGTCTATGCTGAATGAGCAAACATAGGATGTTAATGCAACGAATACATACATTCAAGAAGTTTAATGTTCCTTCCACACCATTCCTAATAAAAAGTATGGTTATCTTAACACATCCTTATCCACAGGGTCATTCTTAACAACCCAAAGTCTCTAAGTGTCTTTTTAAAAAGAAAAGAAAACCAGTCTGGACTTTGCTAATTGTAAAATATGTGGCCTTCGTGTCCAGGTGGGGAATTCTGAGAGTTGAAATCCACATATCTGAAAGGTATCGAGGTTGAAGGACATGTAGTCCTCTACTTACAACCAGAGGTTTAGTGATTGTTCAAAGTTAGTGGCACTGAAAAATTGACCTATGAGTGGTCCTCGCGCTTACGACCAATGCAGCATCCCAAAGTCATATGAACTCCATTTGCAGCTTTCCTGCCTGGCTTCTGGCAAGCAAAGTCAATAGGAGAAGCTGAATTTACTTAAGGACTACGTGATTCAACCTTGGCAAAAAAGATTGTAAAATCTAGGACTCATTTAATAGCCACTTTGCTTAGCAATGAAAATTGCAGCACCAATTATGGTCATAAATCAAGGACTACCTTTATGTATTTGGAAGGCACAAGTGTCATGAAGCTGTGTGGGAAAAAATAATTCTTTATTGTGCTGGAATTGATAAGATATTTAGCTTGTTGGTTTTATGGTGTTGATGTTCTCTTAAAACAGTAGGGGTTTTTTTGGAACTGCAGGCAGTTCTCAACTTACAACCACAACTGAGCCCAAAAGTTTTGCCCTATTTTACAACCTTTTTGCCATGGTTGTTAAGCAAATTGCGGCAGTTATTCATTGAACCATGGGGTCATTAAGAAAATGTGGCTTCCCTCACTGACTCTGCTTGTCGGAAGCTGGCTGGTAGGGTTACAAATGATGATCACATGACCCAGAAACAATGCAGTTGTCATAAATACCGGTATGAACCAGTTGCCAAGTGCCTGAATTTTGATCACATGACTGTGAGAACGCTGCAACGGTTGTAAACGTGAAAAACAGTCACAAGTCATTTTTTTCAGTGCTGTTGTAATTTCGAACAACCACTAAATAAATGGTTGTAAGTCAAGGACCATCCGTGTAAAGGATTTGAGGCAGGACATCACTCCCTACTGTCATTGTCTACAAGCAGCATTATGCCCAGAATTAAAAAAACGAGCACATGAGCAAAATTTCCCCACCTTTTATTTCCACACTAGGACCACCGCCTCTTGCTAAATCCCCTGTGTCGCTGTGATGCTCCCTCTCTTCTAAACTCACCACCCCTATCTGGCTGGACTAAAGGCTGAAGGAGTCCATATGCCAACCTTCAGCGCCAGCAGGAAAAGGTGGGTGAGTGCACACAGAGCAGGTGTTCATCCTGGCAACTGCCATTTTTCTTTTCTGGAGGGCAGGGCAATGTGCAGCCTGCAAGCCCTGGAGCCCCCTTGGATCAGAACTGGGCCAAGTCAGCAGTGGGACTGCAGTCCTTTTTAGGCAGGAAAGGGGGGGGAAAAGCATTGCAATCTCTATAAGAGGTTTTAAATAGTTTAAACTAAAAAGGTCTGAAAAGCTCTCCAAAACACAAGGGGGGGGGGGAGTCCAAAAACATGTTTGCAGGATCTCCCACTCCTCCATCTACAGCAGCATCAGACTCTCAATCGTTGCAGCCCATTTCACCAAAAATTCCCTTAAAACAACACACCCTCATCAGAATTGTTCTGAGGGATTTCTGAGGAGAAATAGCAGTGGACATATCAGCGCACTATTGCACCTCCCGAGCTTATTAGACCTTTAGGATAAATTTATAATTTGGCTTTTGTTTAAGAAGTACACACTTTTTCAGTTGTGGACTGAGATTACACGCCATCATTCTGGACATGCTTATTATCTATCTATGATTGCAGTCAGCCAGATGTTCACACTGGCTTCGGCATTTTTGTCCACCTATCAAGTCTTTCCCTCAACAGGCAGATGTGGATGTTTGATGGTGTGTTTACAGGTAAATTACAGGTATTATTGAGAGCTGTCCTGAGTGAAGCTGCTTTTTGAAATTGACTGATGGTGATTTTGTCAATGCCGATGGTGTTCAAGTGGTACTCTGGTTGTCTTGGGATAGCCTTCAAGACACCTAAGACTATGAATATCAACTTTGCTTTCTTTTGCTACAGTCTTTCTACTTCTATTTGCAGGTGTCTGTATTTTGTGATTTTCTCCAGTTCTTTCTCATCTCTTCTGCTGTCCCCAGGTGCTGCCACATCTACTAACCAAACTTTTTTATATCCCTTTTTCACAATTGTTAAATGTGGGGTGTTATGCCTGTCTGTTTCAAAGTATTATCATTATTTTTATTATTATCACTACCAAATACAATCTTTTTTCCTTCTCTCTCAGACAAATCATAGTGAGAACTCTTTTTTTAACCAAGCCAAAAGAACCTAGCTGCAGACTCCTTTGGGACAATTTCCCATATATAGTTGAGGAATCTAATTTTAAATCCACTGATTAAGTAACTCATTAGTGCAACAAACCTCGACATTATTATTTAGAGGTAAATCCCACTGAGTTTAACAGTGTTGCACTCCAAGCTCTATACTAACACAGAAAAGCAATCTCTACCTCCATAACTCTGAAGAAAAAAGGTGTTCTTTTTTAGATAATAGGACTT
>JANHFR010005796.1:28563-40706 GCA_032468015.1 Mimophis mahfalensis
AGCTTTTGCTAAAACATGTTGTAAGCCGCCCTGAGTCTTCGGAGAAGGGCGGGATATAAATGGGATTAAAATTAAAAAAAATTTAAAAAAATACTGAAAATTCTGGCAAATTGCTCCAGCAATTTGTGCTCCAGCAACTGGGGTAGAGAAGGATTGCTGGCAAATGTCCTTTTAAAAATGAGTAAGATTGAAAAAGAAAAAGAAGAATGGGAAACTGCTTATCATCCTTGTTCCAAAGGTGCTTTTTCAGGAGGGTTAACTGGACTTTCCTTTTGTTTTCTTCTTCTCTTTGATGGTTTTTTGTTTCTTATCCAAGAAACTTCTTCAGCTCTGACAGGATAGTGGGAAGTGAAAAGATTTATATTCCTTGCAATTGAACTTCTCATCCAAGAAGGGGGCCTTTGGCCAGGTTCGCCTGGTACACCAGTTGCACCCCTTTCTGAACTGAGATGCCCTATGCACAGTCACTCACACCCTCATCACCTCATGATTGGACTATTGTAATGCTCTCTACATGGGGCTGCCCTTGAAGAGCACTCGGAGACTTCAACTGGTGGAAAATGCGGCCGCGTGGGTCGTTATGGGGGTATCCCGGTACTCCCATGTCATACCACTCCTGCACGACCTGCATTGGCTCCCAGTTGTTTTTGGGTGCAATTCAAGGTCCTTGTACTGACCTTTAAAGCCCTACATGGCTTAGGCCCAGGGTGTCTCCAAGACCACCTACTGCCACCGACAGCCTCCAATCACCTGGTACGGCCCCACAGGGTTGGCCTCCTCAGGGTACTGTTGGCTAGACAATGACAACTGGCAGCCCCCAGTGGGAGGGCCTTTTCTGTGGGAGCACCTACCCTTTGGAATGACCTGCCCCCAGAGCTTTGGAGAATCCCTGACCTTCAGTCCTTCTGCTGTTCCTTGAAGACATGGCTTTTCCAATGAGCCAGTCTAGATTAATTCAGATTAATTTTATGTTTGATTTTAAGGTATCTCTAAATTTTAAATTTTAATTGTTCAATTTTGACTTATAAACATTTATTGGATTTTACTTTATTTAATAATTTTTTAAATTTTGTATTGTGTGTTTTTATGCTTGTGACCTGCCCTGAGTCCTCAGGGAGAAGGGCAGCATATAAATCCAATAAAATAGAAATAGAAAATAGAAGAAGCTTCTATATGGAAGGCATAATAACGATATAAATTCTTCCATCCCTCATTATCCTGTCAGAACTGAAGAATGTTCCTGGACAAGAAGCAAAGCATCTTCAAAGAGAAAACAACAACAACAAAGTCCACTTGCTTCCTGAAAAAGTACCTTTGAAACAACCATGACCTGGATAACTGAGAATATCTACAGATTTTTAGTTATACAATTTGCAATGAACATCCTTTAATGGTGCAGGAATAGGAATGAATTTCCAGATAACAAATTGCAGACTACAGGAACCAGGAACACTACTCAGGTGACCCTAAGGACACAGATAAACCTCCAAGTGCCTCAATAACCCTCTAAAAGGATACAAATGACCAGCAGTCTGCAAGGAATAAAAATTCTTCCATTCCCTACTATCCTGTCAGACCTGAAGAAGCTTCTTGGATGAGAAGCAAAGAGAAAAAATCCCAAGAAAGTCTTCTCTTTTTCTTCAAACAGAAAAAAAAAACAACCCAAGAAGTCTAGTTGTCTCCTGAAAAGGCACCTTTGGAACAATCATGACCTGGATGACTGAGAATCTTTATAGACTCATCATTTTATTTCCTTCCACAGGGCCCCACTTTACTAAATTAAAGTACCCCAAAAAAGCTAAAGGTGAAGTGTCTTAGAATCAATCATTTAATATTGTCACTCAGCTGTAGGAACAGCAGTCCATTTTCAGCAGTTCTTGTTCACTCCAATATCAAGAAGCATGAGTGCAGAATGGCTTTCATTGATTGCTGCTTAATACCTGTTGCTTTGTCTCATCACTCTACTTCCCAAATCAGCCTACTAAGACCAGGCCAATAGCCTATAATCCAGTCTTTCTCAACCTTAGTATCTCAGTGGTTGGGGAATTCTGGGAGTTAAAATCAACATATGTTAAAATTGTAAAGTTGAGAAACATTGTTATACTCACAATGTGGAATCATTTTCACCCTTATCCTCATTATCACAAGCTGCAGTACAGAAGCCTAATTGTAACTCTAAAAAGATATTCGAAAGATTCCAAATGTTCCAACCTCAACACAGCCAACTATACTTCCTAATTTATAATATTTGGTTCAATTTCAAACTAAAATCTAGGGGGGAAAACGCATGCATTTTATATCAAGCTTGAAAGACTAGAATACTGTTTAGGCCATTCAAAGGTTTTACACATCTCTGGAGAACAGCTGACAATTTCCTGCTACTGTCTCCATAGCAGAAAATTTTAGCTACTCTGAACCATCTAAGGTGCTGAATTCTGTACCCATTTCTCCAGATGATTTTCTTTTTTTAACTTTTGGCTGCATTGTTCCTGCCAGTTTCATTTGTTATTTCAACTGTGATTTTACCATGACTTCTTTTCCTGGGTTAGATTTCCTTCCCCCCCCCCCACCCCCCTTCTCGATCCTTGGGGGGAAAAACATGTTAACTTTCAAAGGCAAGTTAAGTCTTAAAGCAAGCAATATCAAACAAGAAAAATACTCTGAGATTATCTTATCCTTCACCAGTAGGTTACATCAACTCCCCGTTCCATTTTGTTGCTTATTTATTACAGTAATTAATTGCCTTTTGTACCCAAGGGGCCTGAAAGCTGAAAAACAGCATTAAAAGAGTTACATTAAAGTAGGCAAGATATAAGCAGGACAGAGCAAATTATATAACAAATGTAAAAGTAAATTCAGGCTCATCAAAAGCCTGATATAACAAAATCGCTTTTACAGACTCCCTTGGGCTAATGAAAGATGAAAGCCAAACCAATTACATAAGAAAGGAAACTCTGGAAACAAACTCTGCCCTCTGGACCAAGCAACTTAAAGTCTTTTGTTACTGTTAACGAGCAACTAACATTAAAAAAAATATATTGTTAATTTTGAGCAAATGCATAGTGAAGTTATACCTTACTCCCAGCCTAGCAAATAATAAGCAAGGAGCAGTTCTAAGTCAAAGCAACAAGTCTGATTTGTTTAAGTGTTGTCTACAAAAGTACACATAAATACTGGAAAGTAGATCCCAGTCACATAAATCTAGGTAAGGTTGCTTTTCAGTTATTTTTTTCTGGCTTACACAATGAACACTGAATATGTCTTTGGTTTCTTGTAACATAGAACAATGAAGTACAAGAAAAAGAATGGTCATTTTCAAGTCAAGAATGACAGGAATAAAAATGATGAAGCCTGAAGTGCCCCCTTGGTCCTACTAATCTTACGTTTGGTGTTATGACAGGAAAATATGTAATGAAAAATAGAAATGTTACATGCTACCAGATTCATTTTATGACTTTCTTGGTGCCCTGCTTGGCTTTTTTTTTTGCAGACAAAAGACCAAAGTTGACAAGGTATGTGCCCATATTCTGCTAGTGTTGCTGAGAGGGATTTTACTCATTTTGTCATTTCATGTTTTCCTTTTCAGGTTTCCATGGACACACACCTTTGCCTATGACTAAAAAAAAAAGATGAGTATACATCATTTCTGTCAAAAACTAGGACAGTTGTGAATGTTTCTGTGTTTCCATAGAAACAAAAATGTGTTGGCGTACTTTATTAACACACCCCTTTGTGCAGCATCCCAATTTCAGTAAACACAGACAAATGTTTTCATCTCATGTGCAATATACCACGTTACAACAAGAAGACTTTTCTGTACCAATGAGTATCTATTCTTCAAGACTGAAGTACCACAATGGACTATATATCTGCATCATAACCCAAGTCACACATAAATCATCACACCTATGGCTTGCAAATAGATAGGATATTATGCCTTTTTAGGACTTAATATACAAATATATGACAGCTAAATGTGATTTCATTTGCGAGTATGTGCTTTCAGCATTGCTTGGAAAGGAGTCAATTCATCTTGTAGAATCTAGGTGAGACTTTTTCTTGTTTTAAAAAAAATATATGTTATTAAATTTCTGCAAAGAATAAAATATTAAAAGGGGGGAGAGAAAAAAATGGAAAGAAAATTAGGAAGAGGCAAAGTGCAAGGTATAAATAGAAAAGGAAGGAGAAAGAAAATAAAAAGAGAGCAATTTCCTGCTTTCATCAATACACAGATATAAAACACATTAACCTTCTGAACTCAAATTCATGTTTATAGTCATAAACAATTTTAATCATCAAATGCAAAAATTAATATAGCACTTCTTTTGGTTTCAAGCAAAAAGTGCAGAATTGGTTTCCACATAGAAACAAAGCTAGATATAGTCTTCCCTTTAAGCAAAGTAGTTATTTTCACTGTCTCGTCCAATTCCATTAATTTCATCATCTATTTTTGCATGGTGGGAAAAAGTGAGATCTTTAAATTTAGTACTTTGTAACTAAGTTGGATTTCAGAATTTCAGGCTAGCAGAAAGGCACTCTAGGACTAGCAGTTCTAAATTACAATAGCTTAACATCATTCAGTTTGGTTTGTCTGTTATAGGATAGGATCAGTTTCCGCTATGTTTCCCCTAAAGTTTATAATTCTAACTCGTTTTATCTCTGGAAAAGTCCCCACTCATGTTTTGACCCTTTAATTAATTAAATATTTAACTAAAAATAAGATGGGTGAGACACACAAGCAATTAAATCAGGGGTAAGTTCGGCTTATTTTAAATTAATTTCAATCTACTTTCTAAAATGTCATAGGTTTTTTTTTTTTAATCCCATTTATATCCTGCCCTACTCCGAAGACTCAGGGCAGCTTACAATGTGCTCAGCAACAGCCCTCATTCCATGCATATGCTTGCTCATTAGGGCTCTAGCCCACCACAAGCGGTATTTTTATAAAGTCAGCTTATTGCCCCCAACAATCTGGGTTACCATTTTACCTACCTCGAAAGGATGGAAGGCTGAATCAACCTTGAGCCTGGTGGGACTCGAACCTGCACTAATTGCAGGCAGCTGGTAGTACTTTAGGCAGCATTACTCCTATGAACCACCAAGGTTGCTTTTGCTTTTGTAAGACACTTTCCTCAAATAAAGTGATGTGATATTTGGAATAGAATCATTATACAAGAACTTCACGTAACCTTCAAGAAGATTCTTTTTACAGATGAGAGTAAGAAAAAAATATTTCATCAGTACCTAATGATGAAAGTCAAATACTTAAAAAAGATTTACAAATTAACTATTAATATCAAGTAGTTTTCAAATTTATATCTACTGTAAAAGGAAGTAAAAACATAAAAATGAAGAATAAGGAGATTGAATAAGTATTCCTAGTTATATAGAATATTATAGATAATGAATAAGTGCTATTAAAACCAAACCATTCAAAAAATCAGAAAAAAATGTATTTGCCTAATTCAAATTACTTTTCATACTACATTAATATCCATATGAGATGGAATTGCCTCAATATCAAATGAATTTGAAAATATCATTGGCATAATTTGTTAAACATTCAACTGTGAAATTATTCTTTCCTCTCCAATCACTTTACTCGATTATGTAACAGAAGCTGTTCAACCAGTATCAAATTGTACAATAACATATTGTCACCCAAAACAAACAAGACTCCCTAAAAGCATATGTGCAATAGAAATTTATTTGATACAAGAAAATCTGTGTCCTGCTGGGTCATCTTTTCAGGGATATTCCCTTATCCTAACAGGGAAACAGAATGTCTATATGCAGGTAAAAAGCATGCAGTGTAGATTGACGTCTGATTTTTCACCGCCTTCCCCATGACCTTACTTGTGGGAACCTGGCAGTAAGCATCAGAAATGTTCTTTTTTTCCAAGTCCAGAGGGACTGGTAGAAAGTGTATGGATGAGGAAGACTTACCTGAGCAACTTGCAAACTTCCCTATCAGGTTCTCTGTTGACTTTGTTCCAGAAAGCTTTCCCCAAGCAAAGATGTTAGCAATCATATCAATTAAAAAAAATTTAATTTTTGTATTTCATGTTTTTAATGCCCTGTAAACCGCCCTGAGTCCCTAGGCAGAAAGGCGGTATAAAAATGTAAATAAATAAATAAATAAATAAACAAACAAACAAACAAACTAATTAATTAATTAATTAATTCAGGCTTCTTCACTAACTTATGGCAAGCTGTCAAGGAACTTTGGAAATGAGGATCATGTGACCATGGTTGATCAGAGCAGTATGCAGTGGCACTGAATAGCAGCAGCATAGTGGTGCTGAAGTGACCAAAATTTTCATCCCCAAATTTCATTCCCACAGGAGTCATGCGTCCTGGAAATCTGTAAGTTCACCCACTTAAGTTACTCTGGTTCAATAAGTGTTGCCCTATATCTTCCAATTTCACCAAACTGAAGGCTACAAACAACAAGACAAACAGAAGCATTTTAGAAATATATGGATCATTTCTATTTACTCTCAGTTCCTAAAGTAATGCTGAAAATTTTTAGGTGTAGGGTTTGGCTGCCAATTTGACCATATTTTTCATAACAACATGTGAGATGTATTCATAATCTCTGTTGCTTTAAAACAGGGGAAGGTGAGAGAATTCTTTCTGCAATCTATGATACAATAAACGCCTGAGCTCACCAGTCTTCTGGTTAGCCTTTTATTTTTATTCTCCCCTTCTTAATATTGTTATCTCCAAAGTTTCACATCTAATTTATATCTAGTTTCCAATAGTGCCTGGGGACAAGACAAGATGATACAGCACCATTAGTGCATTAGAGTACAATAAGAGGCAGTTTACAGTTTAAAGGTAATCCACATTGATCGAAGCCTTCCGTGAAACAAAGTAGGGCAGATTATTTTTCTAGGAAAAAGAGGGTGGACACTGTCTCTCTTATTGACAGGAGTGTGTTCAGCAGCTGCTGTTAAATCTTCACTCAGAACATGATGTCTTTCTTGTTCACAATCTACAACAGGTTCTCAGTATTTAGGGATCTATGAGGATTTCTGACATTTTGAGACCATGCTGCAGATACTCTGACCAAATGGTTGTCCTGGCAGATATGGTCAATTACAAAGCGCCCCTATATTAGGAGGCAACCACCATTCTCCCCTAGCCTGTCAGGACAATCTCTATCTTCTCCCCTTTCTTTTACCTTTCTGGTGTACAGAGAACAGCCATTTGCAAACAAAGCACTGAGCCAAGCCACCCACGACATTTTCTAAGACTCTTTGTGCAATTTTTGTAGTTTTGGAAATCATTATATTTGGCACCATACAACAGATAATCGATAATGGCCTATAAAATATTCAACCACTCTTTTAATTAAAAGGATGCTTAAAAAAATTAGAAGGCCAACGTGTCTAAAAGGTACCAAGCAAGGGACCATTGACACCCTAAGAAAACAAGAATAAACTTAATGGTTTTGCCTGGGTCTGCTTTATAGTCTTGCATATTGTTTCTTACATACAAAGATGCTTCTGGCATGTTTATAAGCAGCAGAAAGAAACATATTCCTCTCAATGCATTGTTTACCTGCAACTGGCATTTAGTGGTGCACTGTCCCTAACTTGGGAATAACTTTAATTCTTCATAAGCCATGAAGTATGTTGTTTCCCATCTCACAAAACAAATGATTCTGGCAAATTTTGGCCCTGTTCCTCATTCCCAGCCTATTTAAGGCTGCTTTTATGTCATACTAGCTGATTACCCAGCTTCGCCCAGGTATAATCATCCTGGAGCCAGTTGCCTCCACCCCTGCCTGCTCTGTCCCTGTGTCTCATCCCAGCCTAAGCTTTCAAAAGGCCTCACCTTGTCCCGGCCTAAGGTCATTGCGGTGACTGTGCTGCTGCCTCCTATGGATGGCCACAGCTTCCATTTCAAAAAGCCTCCACATCATCTGTTGCTGACTCCTCCTTCCTTGCTCGGCCCTCACCTCGTCCTGGGCAGCCTCCACTTCAAAAGGCCTCCATATTGATGGCCTGTGCTGCACATGAACCAGTCTTAGCCTGATGCTGCTCTCTGGCACCCCTTGTGAAGTACTGTGATGATGTTGGCAGTATCTTCACAGTGCAGGGGGTCAGCAATTCAACAGTTATTTTAGGGGGCACATACCCCCCAACAGCATCTGAGACCCCCACAGTATTTTTCTCCAGAAGGTAAGCTACCCACATGGCAAGTTTCATTGTGATTGGTCCAGACATTAAAGAATGTATACAGAACATACATACATACACACACGCACACAAACACAGAGACAGTCTCTTTTATATATACAGATTTGCCTCCATGTTAAAGAGGAATTTTCTATCTTCCCTGCAGTGCAGCCTTTCTGTCTGAATGATTTCTGGCATTTTGGCAGAGACTGCAATAATGGTCAAGGGCTATGATTTGCAATCTCCCATTATCTACTTCCAGCTATAGCAGGGGTCGGGAACCTTTTTCTCTCGGAGAGCCATGAAAAGAGCCATATTTTAAAATGTAAGTCCATGAGAGCCATACAATATGGTGCTTTCATGGCAGCAGAGGTGGCGGCGGTGCTTTTGTAGTGGCGGCGGCAGCACTTTCTCGGCCCACCCGTCCACCCGCGAGCCAGATGCAGCCCTCAAAAGAGCCACATCTGGCTCCCGAGCCATAGGTTCCCTACCCCTGAGCTATAGCATACACACTGTGTCTGTTCTCCAGGTACCCAGATACTGGATCCTGCTCTCTTTTGCTGTTTAATATGTACAGCTGGACTGACTTGACATCAAGAGAGGAACTGAAACAGAAACATTATTATGATCAGCAGCAATCTGAATAGTGGCCCTGGATATCTAGTAAGGATCACAACAACCATAATAATATGATTGTTAAACAGAAAGCATGGCTCATAGTTTGTGGTAGAGTCCCTGCACCCACATTGCCCACTATGTGATGAAGAACAATTCATGATTGTTTTTCCCTCCTGGCAAGTAGGAGAGGAACACTAAGGGAAGGGAAAATGCAGTCACCAATCAGAGAATTACAAATCATAGGGTTTGGTTGGGACCTTAAAGTCTCCACCACCACAGCCCTTACACAGGGCAGGAATCATAATATCATTCCAGAGTATCCAATCTTTTCTTGAAAACCATGTATGACAATGTGTACATGACCTCAGCTGGCAAGTAGTTGTGTTGCTTAATAGTACCTAGAATCAAGGAAAATCTTCTTTATATCAGATTTGGATTTCTCTCTGTAAAATCCATTCATTCTTGTCTCATTCTTGTGTGCTATAAAGAATAAAATCACACCCTTTCTTGTATTGGAAGACTAACATCAAGTCTTTAGCCTTCACTTTTAGGTTAAACATACTACATGCCTCTAACCATTCTTTGTAGAATTTACAAAGTAAATCCATACACTTTCCAGTTCCTCATCACCTTTTTATTTTGTAGTGACCAGAATTGGACATGGTGTTTCAGGTGCAGTCTGATTGTGCAATATAAAGCACAATCTATTTCATTTCCGCTGATATTGACATTATACCTATTGTTTGTTGATGCAAGCCGAAAGTGCATTGTTGTTTGTGGCAGCTGAGCACACTTTTGGCTCATCTGTACTCTACTAGGAGACTCAAATCTTTCTCACAAGTACTTTTGTTTAGGCAGCTACTACCTATCTTGTACCTGATTAAATATCTGCTTTTTTCCTGCATAATGAATAACATTTTGTTAAATTGGGTCCAATAGCCAAGTCTACTAGTATCCTTTTAAACCTTGACCACATCTTTTAGCAATTGTCACTCCATCTCCAGCTTTGAATCATTCAAAAATTGTATGACCATCTTTTCTATTTCCTCATCAGAGGTGATGTGAATTATCAGCCAATTGTGACTCAATCTGGTAGTTTCACTATCCATCCCACATTATCCCAGATTGTAGAAGATCTACTCAAGCTATGGTCTTCTTTGTCTAAAGCCTAAACACAGTCCAAGTAAACTACACCCATAGCATTACTATGGTCCACTTATTGAGTCACATTGTTAAAAAATGCAGTAAGATTTCCTTGATTTATTTTTAAGAAATCCCTGCTGGCTTCTGGTAATCATCTTGTTTGTTTTTGAGTGCTTGCAAATCTATTATTTTATTGCCTTTTCTAAGTTTTTCCAGTTATTGTTCAGTGTGCATTAACTTGCCCTGATCACTTGTCAGTCTTGTTATTTAATTAGAAAAGAACTTGGCTGGCAGGACAGAGTAACTTATGTAACTGCTGTTTGACTTAAACTTTTGTTGTACCTTGTGAACTAAAGAAAAGGACAATACACTGGTTATCTAGATGTGTTTTCCAGCAGCCTGTTCTCTTAGGGAAGCCCATTACTAGAGCCTTACCACTATGAAGAAAAGGTACAGAGAAGAACATAGTAGGCTTTTCCCAGAGATAGTCTCATATGACATATGTGAAATGGTTTCCAAAATTCCTGCTATTATTATGTTTGATTACCAGTAATGGATAATTCATTACAGAGACAAGGAATTCTAACTAGCTTTAAAATGGTGCTGGATGAAGACAGGTTTTCTAAGAAGATGTTGGTATGTAATGTTCTCCATACTCCTTTCCTCATATTATTATATTATATTGGTTGGTAATTTCAGTAATATGTAAGCCCTGATTAGTGCCATCAGATATTTTAAATGGTCCAAAGCTAAAGGATTGTTCTCTTCAACACTAAAGCAGCCAATGCCACAGTGGAATGCAATTGATGCAAAATGGGGTCCCTAAGAAAGGGAAATCAACATCATCACACTTTTATCAAAATTTGGCAAAGAGTTATAATTGTTTCTTTCATGAACACCTCTGCTACGTTATTACTGTGGGTTTCTTAAAAATTATGCATTGTTCAAGTTTTAAAATCTACAAAGTGGAAAAGTGATAGATTAAACCCCACTCACTGTAGATTACTCTTCCACTGACATGGCACAATGGGACCATAATGAATTGGAACATGTCTATAGAACTGGTTTATAGGGATTCATTCAGAAGAGTTAGATTATGGTAATAAATTTCGTATTGTTCAGTTTTCATCTACTCTCAAACTTCTCAACAACAACAACAACAGTACAATGACAGCTGAAATCATGGATCAACATTCTTAACCTGGCCTTAGAAAAGTTGGAGGCTGTTACCATTTTTTCTATGCCATACTTTTTTCTATTGTTTTGACCATTCTAATTCAAGTTTCAATTATCTAGTGGCAATTTATTAATGTTTATCATGATTTCTTTGTTATTCTTTTTAAGAAAATATATGGAATCCACTACTCCTTTTTATGCTGCAATAAAGGACCCAGAAAAGTTGTTTACATGTCACCGCAGTCATAAAAGCAAAGGACAATAAAGATTTTCTTTTAATGAAAAAGAAAATGTAGACCATGGAAAAATAAAGCCTCTGTTACTATTTTCCCATCATGCATTCAATAATTTCATATTTTGACATTTTAAAGGTTGCAATTGTTAACAATGTTTGGCAGTCTTTGAAGGCTATATTAGTAATTTGGGGAAGGGAATGGGCAAGGCATATTACATGTGGCATTTTCACTTTTATGGAATCCTATAAAATGTAATAGTTCACTTCTGGTTATTGAATGTGTGCACTTATTCATTTGTGGTCCAGCTAGGAGGTGGCATCTAGCCAGCTACTCTCATATAGATGAGCCGATATGACAATGTTAGCATATGGAGCGGAAGCCATTATGAATTTCTAGGTGCCTGCACTACACTTGGAAAGTAAAAGAAGAAGAAAAATCATAGAAGACAATGAAAAGCCACTTCTATATTGTTGTCACTTGGAAATCATTAATTACTGAGCTCAGCTTCACTATACCTAAGTCTATATTCAGCCAAGAGTTTGAAACATTGCTTGGTAGATGATATCCAAAGAACTGGAACAGCAAGACCATTTCTAATAGACATCTGGCCATAACAGAACTTTAAATATGCTTAAATGAGACTATCAGCAAACTCAGTTGACAAAAACAATACAATGTTCAATTGAAAGGTGGGAGATTCATAAAATAAGGTATCTAGTTGAAATAAAATAATCTTCAAGGTTCATAAAAGTACTCTTTGACCAGATCTGGGAAGTCGGGAGGG
>JANHFR010005796.1:46569-57140 GCA_032468015.1 Mimophis mahfalensis
GAGTTTTAAGTTTTAATTTTTAATTGGTTTTAATTTTATTGATTAATCAAATTTAATTGTGTTTAATTTGTTTTTAACTATTTATATTGGTCTCTCTTTTTAGCATGTAAGCTGCCCCAAGTCCTTCGGGAGAGAGGCGGCATATAAATTCGATTAAATAAAATAAAATAAAATAAATAAATATAGTATGAGAGGGGCCAAAGGAAACTTTGACAGGCTTTCAAGATTGCTATTATAACCCACAACAATAAAACAGTATTCCAGTAGTTCTTGATTTGGCCTACCTTTCAGAGGTGATTGTACTTCATTAAACAATCTGGATTGATCTGACCAGCCATGCTGTCTATACATCTTACAAACTTTGTTTCTGCTTGTCACACCCTTCTAGAGGCACATCATGCCACTTTCAAAAGGAATTTCTGAAACGTTGATAAAAATTTCATTGGTGCCTATCAATCTAGAAACTGTGACAAAGCTATTTCTAAAGCTCTAGGGCTTAACCTAGCTATGGTAAGACATCTTGAAAAAGAAATTTGGGACCATAGTAAATCTTCCCAAGAAGAACCATCCTGTCAAAATCACTCAAAGACACAGTACAAAATCAACCTGGAAGTTACTAAGAACAGAAGAACAATGTACAGAGATCTCCAGGCCTATTTTGCTTTAGCTAAAGTTAAAATTCAAGACTCTTAGCAGCATAAAAATATTTTTGTAAAAAAAAAATGGATTAATAGGAAAGCAGCAAAATGAGATCTATGGTTCACTGAGAAGGACACTGCTATTTTATCTCAGCTGTCCAAACTGTACCTGTCATCTATGGAATGATTTTTTTTTAGGCAACTAGTATATTATTATATTTGGTGGAAAGAAAATACTTCATTCCACAATAAGAACCTTACTGTTAAAGCAAGGAGACAATAATGTCTGCAATATGAAGTACTGTCTCAAGACCTGGTCAAGACCTGGCATCATTTAAGCAAGCATGAATTCTGCTTCAAGTCAAATAAATCTACAGAATATTATTAAGTCATCTATCCCAGTGCCAAACATATAGTATAATAAATATACTTTTCATTGGAAAAATTTGTTTATTCTGAGCTGCTTTAGAAAAAAACATTTTTCTTAATTTAAAGGGAAAATCTTTGAAATGCAATTAGTTTGAAATGAAAATGATGACTGACCTTTCTTTTGAACAGCATGCATTAATAGGGAAGCAGTGATAATAGGAGTGCTGTAGATAGAGAAATAATATTGATTTGGTGACTAAGTAATCATGTAGTGGTAACTACCCAGGATTCCAGATGAAATAATGATCTACTGGCTCAATTAAGTTTGAAGCTTCTGAAGAAAGGCAATGCCACTGAGGGTTATTGCAAACTGAGAACATTTCTTTTCACTGGATTCATTGATCCTTGGAGATACTATATGAGATGTGGTGAATGATCTTCCCACTAGGCCACAAGGACCTTACTGAGGTCCATTCTCTTTTCCAAACCACTCCCAGGGGTCCATCCAATTTTATTACACTGACATCCATCAAACATCCCTTCATCTACTAGTTCCTAAACTAGTTCCTATTTCTAAAAAGAAAAAAACTCTTACCACAACTGTTCAGAAATAAAGATTAATCTCCAGGAATGAATATGAATATAATATAATGTTGCAGACGGTCACCAGGACCAGAGGTTTAGTCATCTAAACTTTTGGACCGGTGCTAGAGCCCATTTTCAGAGAACTTCTCTTTAGCAAAGTGTGTGGAATTAATTTATTAATTACCGTAAATTTTGGACCATAAGACTTACTTTTTTCCCCAAAAAAGTGGGGGGGGGGAAATGAGGGTGTGTCTTATGGTCTGAATGATGTCCAGCGCACGCACAAGCAGGGGCAAGCACTCTCAGAATGATGGGGCTAAATATTTTAGTATACCAGTACTATTTGGTCCAGAATATTTTTTTCTTGTTTTCCTGCTCTAAAAACTGGGTGTGTCAGGTATGTCTTATGGTGCATCAGGTATGTCTTATGGTCCGAAAAATACAGTAATTTCCATGCTTTGTCTATTCATCTATTTGCATTTTTTAAAACTGGACTGCTTTTTAGTTTGTTTTGTTTATTCATTATTTTAAAGTTTTAAAATTAAGTAGATCAAAATGCAGCAAATAAATATATATAGACTAAGGTTTAAAGAAAGCTATCTATGTGTAGAAATTATGAGGAATTGAATATTGGTCTAGTAGATAAGGAAACCAGGGGTCATGAGGTGAGATCCTGCCTTAGCCATGAAAGCTACCTGGGTGACATTGGCCCAATCACTCTCAGTCCAATCTACCTCACAGGATTGTTGTTGCTGAGAAAAGAGAAGGAGTATTAGGTATGTTTGTCAACTTGAGCTATTTGAAAAAAATAATAAAGGTGGGATACAAACAAACAAACCAATAGATGTAACGTGTATTTAAATAAGACATGGAGATGCAATTTATTTTCTTCTATCTGCAGTATTATTTTCAGTTTCAATTTAGCACATCTCTACCAAATCTGCAGTCTAATTACTGCAAATATGAATAAAACAGGGAAAAATAACTGGTCAATTGACAACAGGAATTTATTTTACCAGGATTTTTTTCTCCAAAGAGATTAAAATTAGGACAGTTAGCTCTCATGTGCCAACTAATCTTTGTCTCCTGAAATTGCATGAAGAAGTTGTAAACTTATTTCCCACTATCCAATTACTTTAGCAATTATTACAAAAATGTTAACAATTGGGTGATTCTTCAATGGACCAAAACAAAAGACCATGGGGTTTTGTTGTGTTTTGTGTTTTGTTGTGTTTTGTTTTTGCTCTGTGCATTATAAACTTGTCATTTTTCAAACATTATGAGTGTGCTGGATATACTCCATTACATTTATAAATTCATTAAAAGCCTTTCAAAGCAGATAACATAAGAAAGATTTGAAGTACTCCATAATTAAAGCTGTTAAATTCATAATGGCCTAGCAGTATATTGGATAGTTTGCTATGTACATTTATGCATAAAAATGTTAGGTGCATAACACTTCCATTTCATTTTTCTAACACCTGGGATTTCACAACATCCAGACAGAAGTGTTTATCACTACAATAAATCTATATTTTCATTTTTGACTGATGAGTTCACTCATTGTTTTCATCTCTTTTCCTTAAAGGAAGGAGAAACAACTCTATTCTGGCAATTATTAAATGCTCCAATTTGATTTATTAACCATGATAAGATTTAAATGTAGCAGTCAACTGTTCGTTTCCTCACAAAACTAAATAGTCTGGTTCTAGCTGGTGAAATATCAAGATGTGTATATGTTGTTTTCATTTTCCTCTGAGGTTCAAGCCTGCTCACCCTCTTCCGAACAGAGTTCAACAGTTTCAGCTTGCAGGATAAGTGCAAGGAGAGCTGGAAATGAGATGTCAAAAAACAAAAAGAAACCAATAAAATAACCCTTCCAATAACACAACAAAAATATTTTTAAAGTGTGGTAGTTATTTAGTCTTTTCAGAGGTCTATTTTGTTATGCAAAGAACATGCAGTGTTGTCTAGACCATTAGCAATAGAAACAAACTTTTTTTCAAGTTAAAATGTCAGCTTTAGGAAATAGCACTTTTCCTTTGTATGCCTTATAAACAACTATTATTGGCTTACAGCTAAGATTATAGGAGACTTCAGTTCCTAAAATGAGATTGGCCCGTCTTCCGCTCCTGGGCCATCCTAGAATTCATTGCGTGGTCCATGAACAGATTTGAAGGTGACAGGAAAGCCACAAGTAAAAAATGGTTCAATAGGCAAATGTGACTTGATCCAAATGGAAAGATAGCAGTAAGTTAATTATTTTCACTGGGAGAAACCTATTTTTCTCTTCTGTTAACCTTCTTTTTCTTAGAAATCTGGTTGCAAGGAATACTTGTTGATGTTTGTAATGCCATGGAATCAGCAATATGCTGTTTCTTTCTAAGCTTGCAGAAGGCTCAGAATTCGATAGAAAAGAATATCTGTAGCTCAGGTTGAATTCTGGAGTTCTTTGTGCTCTCTGAGCTTGGTTATTTGTTTGCAAACATTTCATTACCCATGTGGTTTATCATGACAAAAACTCCTTAATCTCACAACACGTAGACAGACTTAACCACGTTTAAATTAGCATTTCAGACCAAGCCAAATCCCAAAATGCTAGGGAATTTCTGGAAGCCTGGCATGCAGACAAATCAGCTATCCATAGACACATAGAATAAACCACATTTATAGATTCAAAAGAGACAGTAGAAAAACCTAAGAAAACAAAAAAAGGCACATCTCCTCTAGCTGTCAGCAATCAGATAAGCAGAGATGAACACCAGACAAACAATGAGGCACACAATAATAGTTTAATCAAGAAACCACCAAGGAGGAAACCACTTCCCCACAAAAAACCAGCAGGGCTAGCTACTACTATACATATAAACTGACAGCAAACCCCACGATCATTTCTACTGAGGATGTTATCTAGTTGGGGAATGAAATACCTGCAGTAATCAATTTGTCATCTCTTTGGTATAGTCCAGAAACTTAAAAAGAACAAATACTACCCTTGTTGCAAGGTTACAATAACAGAAACCTGCAAGTTGGAAAGCATTTCTCTCCTCCTTTACTTTTACTTTTCAGAAAACTAGGGAGAGTCCCCTCTGAGAGACTTCCATGTCCTTTTTTCCACACGTGGGCTGAGATACCTTCTGCATGATATGGCTCTTTTTTGCAACTCTTTTGCAGACAGGAAGGTCTCCCAAGATCATTCCCACATACCATTGTGCAACCAAGCACCAAGAACTACATGGTATTCAGCAAAGTTAGGCAACCCACTAGATGGAAGACACACATCCCCTAATCTGGATTTGTGGCCGTGAAGTACTCAGGGCCACATGGATAGCAAGACAGCCAATGTTGAAAATTGTCATTCCCTTCTAAAATCAAGTAAAAAACAGAGGAAAATGGTCGTCTTGTGCTTTTTTAAAATACTGCCACAGGTCAGGTGGCTAAGTCATACTGTTGACACAGGAGAAAGATCACACCTCTTTAAAATGTTATGCTTAATTTTAAATATATGACTGTCAATCAAAGGTACAAATAAACAGCTATATACAAAGGAAAATTAGAATTACAAATCAAAAATAAATCACAAGGTTCTCATACAAAATTAATTCAATAGGAAAATATATTTAAAATGCTGTATTTGGACCCTCAGGGTAGATGGGGAATAATAGCTACTACACATTGCCAAAATGTATGTATGTGTATATGAAGTATAACATGGGCTGTATGCTCACTGCTGTATTTCACCAAAGGATGCAAAAAGTCACAGTGGAGCATTTTAATCTGAAAAACAGAGAGTGCCAGTGAAAACAAGCACAACTTCATCACCTTCCACCTCACTGCTCACCAATCCTTTAAGCTTTGCTTGTATATTTTATGGAGTTCTTGGTGCTTTTTTAGCTTCAGAGCATCAAGGGCTCCATAGTACAACCCTGAACTACGTGTATTCTATTTAGTTTATCCTTACTGTCTTCAGAAAATATTTCATTCTCACTTGTATGTTTGCTTGCTTCAATGGAGCATAGATGCAGCCTGCAAAGAGCAAGACTGCATACTTAGAGGACTATGGAATAGAAAAAAACAGACATTTGAAGGCAAAGTTGTAAGGACAGTAGCCATGCTAGGATGGCCAGCATGGTTGAAGAAGGGCTGGTCAAATTCATTAAGAATTAATCACACCTACATCTTCAAAAACAATTTATCACTGAATATCAATCTGGAGGGCCTGTGGCATGGGAAGGCAATCATTTTCATGCCCATCTTCTAAGTCAGTGGTTCTCAACCTTCCTAATGCTGTGACCCTTTAATACAGTTCCTCCTGTTGTGGTGAACCCCAACCATAACATTATGTTCACATACACCTGTATTTGTATTGAAATATGTGTTTTCTGATGGTCTTAGGCGACCCATGTGAAAGGGTCGTTTGACCCCCAAAGTGGTCAGGACCCACAGGTTGAGAACCACTAGGTGGAGTAGAAATGTCTGTTTGTGCTCTTTCCTGTCCATTTCCTGAAAATCACTGTCTTTGTAGCTAAGTTTGAAGGCTACAAGTTGGAGAACAATTGGACCTGAGAGTTTGAGAGGAAGTTTTTTCCCTCTCCTGGGAACTATGTATATCATGGGGAGGAAAGAAAAACGTCTGCTTGTTTTACTTCTGTTTCAACTAATCTTTGGCTGTACAAAGAATGAAATGTGTGGGTGAGCACAGCAGCAACCCCTTTCATTGCAAAGAAACCAGTACACAAGGTGCAGCTGAAGAACAGTGTTGCAAATTATTGTTATGTCATTGTGAGAAAGCTTTGTGTTGACTGTAGTATGTAGATGTGGTTAAAGGTACAATTTGGTTTTGCCCTTACAATTTAAACATAATTTTATAAGTCATTATTTGGATAACTCACAATGCACAAAGCACTCTCAGGGAAATGTGCTAAAAATATTACAGAATGTATTTACATTTTCCATAAAAGTTATCCTTTTCTTTTCCAAATGTCATTAATGTGTTGTTATTGTTTTGAACTGATCATAATTCAGGTTGACTCAGCCTTCCATCCTTCCAAGGTAGGTAAACTGAGGACCCAGATTGTTGGGGGCATTAGGCTGACTTTGTAAAACACCGCTTAGGAGGGGATGACTGCTCTAATAAGCAGGTATATACAAAGTATGAAGGCTAATGTTTCAAGAAGTTGTAAGCTGCCCTGAGTTTCAGGAGAAGGGTGGCATATAAATGAAATAAATAAATAGATAAATAATAAAAAATAATCAACCCCCTTTTCCCTTTCTTCAATAGCTATCAAGAAAGTTCAACATAAGAACTATGAGTTAAATATCAGGGTCATCTATGTTATTTCACAAAGCTGAAGTATTGAACAAAAGCAATTAACAGCATCAGCTAGCAAAAAGTTCCAATATAAACAAACATTTGCGTTAATAATGACAATAAATCTGTAAATAACAAAATTAAAACCTCCTTCAGAGAGCAAGGCATCAAATATATCAAACCATAGTTTCTTGTACTTCAGAACAGAATGCTGTGACAGATGGAAAGAACTGTAGTTTGCCAGAAACAGCAAGTTACTGTACAGATTCTAGTCGGAAGAAGTGATGAGAGCCACCTACCTGAAAAAACAACAACAACACTGCCATCAAAAATCTGAGATTAAGACCAAGCCAAGAATAAATCACTTAATAGTTTTTTGGAGGCAAAACTTGAGCCCATGTTCCAAGACAACAGTGCTCAAAGCTAGGAAATGGAAACTAGGAATTGTGCACAAAAATGGATCCTGCCAACAGCTATGCATAATACCATAGTGAAAAACTATTAGGTGTAAGGTCCTGTACAATGCTGAAGTTGAAGGTTAATGATACAAAGAGAGATTAGTGCCAAGACGCATGTGAGTTCTTATGATTTAATAGATATGCAAGTGCAAAATACTACTTCAGCCCCCCTCTTTTTTTAATTAAGAAGTACATTAAAGTAAGAAACATGAACAGTTTCAATTTTTTAGCTTCATGTGGCAAGCAAACTAATTTCATGTCATTCCATTGTGAATTCCTCCCTTGTCCCAAGAGCAGATAACACAGCTGAGCCATTTGCCTTTTAAATTTGCAAGATGAGAGCTTCTCTTCTTCTGTCTTCAAGATTTTAGTCTAAAGTACTTCTAAACATATTTACATTTTATGAAGTGAGCTTAATTTATGTGTTCATTTTTCCATTTGTAACTCCACCTATTTCCTAATTTTGGAGTTAAGGAAGGGCTCATATAGATTAAGGGCAGTTGTCTCTCATAGTCAGGCTGGGCTATGTCTTTTCTGTGGCTGCAAAACCTTTGAAAATTGTTATATATTTGAATTATTGAGCGGAAAATCCGAGCCAGCCCATTGGCTAATGGTCTGGACTCAAATGTATATAAAGAGACAAGTTTGCCCCAGCCAGTTGCCGGGTCTTCACCATCAATAAAAGAGCTGTTGCGTTCCGTTACTCTCTGGCTACCGAGTCCTCATTCCGCAGATCTAACACTGGCGACAAAGGTGGGATTCTGAGGCACGAGCCAGCGCGACCCAGCAAGTTCAGGAGTACTAAGCTGAGCCATGGCTGCATACACTCCTCCGACGCCTTTCCAGTCCAAGATTGAGAAGTGGGAAGATTACATGACCCACTTCGAGTGCTTGGTACACGCCAGTGAGCTCGGTGGCACCTCAGAGGACCGAAAACGGGCAATCTTCTTGACCCACTGAAGAAATGCCACCTTCAGCATCGCAAAGTCTCTATCAAGCCCGACACCGGTGATGGCAATTTCCTGGATGGTGCTGCAAACCGCACTCAAGAACCATTACTCCCCAGAGCCATACAAATATGTGCAGCGATTCGAGTTCCGACAGCGCATCCAAAGAGAAGGTAAGACCATTAATGAGCTCGTCGCTGTGCTGTGGGAAGCTGCAATGCCCGCCGAATTTTGGGAGCTCGATGAGGCCATCATCGAGCAATTGATTTGCAGGGTTAGTGACATCCGCCTCTGGCGGAGGCTCCTAGCCCACCCAAACCTGACCCTGGCAATCGCCTTGGAAGAGGCACGGGCACGCGAGGTGTCCTCCTCCACAGCAACCACCCTACAGCGGCCCCCGACAACCCCGAGCGTGCCCAAACTGGCCACTTTGCACCACGAAGATGCCATCGCTGAGGAAGACGAGGCAGCGGAGGAAGATGTGCGTGCCACCGAGGGGAGATCGGGCATGGAAAAAAGGCTCTATAACTGTGCCAGCTGTGGCAGCCCTCATCAGCGATCAAATTGCCATTTCCGAGAGGCAATTTGCCATTGCTGCAACAAAAAGGGGCACATTGCGAGAGTTTGCAGGGCGGAAAACCCCAGTCTCACTTTGCCGCCAAAAGAAATGGTGACAAATTCAAAAAGAGCCAATCAGCAGCGCCATTTTAATGGCGGCGCCAAGTTCGAAAGAATGAAAGCGCACACGCTGCAGATAGACCATGCCAGCACAGAACGAGGTGAGAAGATCCACATGACGGTGCGGATCGATGGATGAGACTGCCGCATGGAAGTGGACACCGGCTCAGTGCTATCTATCGTCTCCTGGCAGTGGGTCAAGCAAGTTTTCCCCAAACTCAACCATCGCCACCTACTGCCACAGCGCATCAGGATCCACGACTGCCAGGGGAAGCCCATTCTGGTTGCCAGCTGAAAGGAAGTCACCGTCGCTTACGGCGGTACATCGACCCAGCTCCCCCTCACATTCGTGCATGGCCGATTCCCTAGCCTGTTGGGAATGAACTGGTTTGAGGCTTTGGGAATACGCATCACCGGCGTTCACAGCACAACCGGCATCCACCACAACCAGACCTCCCTGCGAGATGACCTACTTGCCGAATTCGAAGATGTCTTCGGGAGTGACTTGGGCAGGTATGTGGGAAAACCTATCTCCTTCAGTCTAGACCCCAACATTGCCCCGATTAGACTGAAAGCCAGGCGGGTTCCCTTGACCATTAAGCCAAAAGTCGAACGGGAGCTCGACAGGCTCCTAGCGCAAGGCATTTTAGTCCATGTGGATCACGCTAAATGGGAGACCCCAATAGTTACCGCCATCAAACCAGATGGATCGATTCACATCTCTGCAGATTATAAATGCACAATCAATAAGGCATTACAGCTGAGCTCCTACCTGGTTCCCGTGATCCACCATCTGCTACAGTCCCTGGGACAAGGCAAGATTT
This sequence comes from Mimophis mahfalensis, assembly GCA_032468015.1. Taxonomy (NCBI): domain Eukaryota; kingdom Metazoa; phylum Chordata; class Lepidosauria; order Squamata; genus Mimophis; species Mimophis mahfalensis. The sequence goes on from JANHFR010005796.1 coordinate 56,380, forward strand.
TTGCCAAACTAGATTTGGCCCAAGCATACCAGCAGTTGCCAGTGGATGAAGCCACAGCAGAGGCGCAGACAATTGTGACCCATAGGGGAGAGTTCAAGTGTACACGCCTCCAGTTCGGGGTCAGCATAGTGCCGGGCCTGTTCCAAAGCACAATGGAAAGGCTGCTCCAAGGTCTTCCTGGGGTCATTCCCTATTTTGATGATGTGTTGATCATGGCAGAAGATCCAGCACAATTAAGGGAGAGATTAGTCTCCGTGCTAACCAAATTCCGATCTGTTGGATTAAAAGTCAAATGGGACAAGTGCATCCTAGGGGTCCCCTCAGTAGAGTTTCTTGGTTACCGCATTGACGTTTAGGGAATTCACCCCACCAAGAGCAAGGTACAGGCAATCAAGGAAGCCACAACCCCAAAGTCCAAACAAGAATTGCAAGCGTTCTTGGGACTTTTAAACTTTTACATGCTGTTCCTCAAGGACAAAGCCACTGTGGCAGAGCCCCTGCACAAGATTCTATCCCCCAAAACTGCTTGGAAGTGGGGTAGAGAGGAAGAGCAGGCATTCAAGGCTGTCAAAAACTTGCTTTCACAGGACAGCTTCCTGATCCAGTACAACACCACCCTCCCACTTGTGCTTGTCTGTGATGCTTTGCCCTTCAGTGTTGGTGCTGTCCTCGGCCATAGGTTACCAAATGGCCTGGAGGCACCCATTGCATTTTACTCTCGGACCTTGTCAGCCGCCGAAAGGAACTACAGTCAGATCGAT
>JANHFR010005797.1:19217-40212 GCA_032468015.1 Mimophis mahfalensis
GGCTTATACTTGAGTCAATTAATTTTTCCAGTTTCCAGGCCTCAAATTAGGTACCTCGGCTTATACTTGGGTCGGCTTATACTCAAGTATATAGGTATTTGATTAGCCAAAGACAGACGTCTTATACTACAATCAGGCAAGATTATGTTCTCTGTAGCATAGTACACTTCATACTAGATGTTCATCTTTATAATATCAGTGAGATGCACCCATAGCCACATACACAAACGTATCAAAACTTATCTAAAAAGGATAAAAATAAGGACAAAATTGCATATATTTTAAATTATGTTACAAACCTAGTTATTCGATTATATTTGTCCACAAGTCCTGGTATTAATCAGTAGATGGCAGGCATTAGGAATACATTTCAATATAATTTAAAAATGATTCTTGAAATTTCATTTCTGAAACAGTATTTTCAGGTTCCAATTTTAGCATTAGTCATCACTGAAAGCCTCTTAAATGCTGTTTAGATTAATTTATAAAATATAAAAAAACAAAAAAAGTTGTACCACATATTTTTCTGTGTTGTAAACCTTTACACACTTAGATACTATTGTATTTTGAGGGTTGATAGAACACTGAATTAGAAAATCATTGCAGAAGTACATGCTTTGTGTTTTTACACTAACCAGAGTTCTGGTTAGAGTATATATTCATACTAGCCTTTTATTGCATTGCAATAAAACAACTACATTGTTTTATATTAATACATATCAGTAATCTAATTTTTAAATCTTTTATATTCTTTATAGTATGATGAATTAGTTCCTGCATCCCTGACTACTATATATGGGGGCTTCTACATTAATACTGGAATTCTGCAATTCCGCCAAGCATCTGATTCTGAAGAGGAGGATTTTACAGGAAGCAGAAAGCATAAACCATCTAAGGTGAGTAGACTCAGGAGGGGTGTACTTTAGGCTTTCAGATTCAACCCTCTGCTCAGTGCAGGAATCCAAATGATAGCTTTTCAGTTGTATGTGCTGTTAATTTTTTTAATATCAAAATTAAATGATTACTAGGTTCAGAGCTACTTTCGATGGAGATTCAGAGAAGCTGGATTATTTCATTAGCCAGGTAGAGGCATACATTGATCAGTTTGGTCATCTCTACCAGTCTGATCGTGAGCTGCTGTTTGCCATAACTGAGGGGATGGATGTAGGTGAGGCTTCTGTGTTTGTATCACACCTTCACCAAGAAAGGGTGCCTGAGTTAGTGGATGCTGATTTGTTTATTCAAACTCTCCATTCTAGATTTGAATGTCAGAGTTTGAAACTAAACACTTCCACTCTGACGCTCTGCTCTTAACTTGAAATAGTTTCTGACAGTTATTTGTTGGTGCGCACAGAGACGCAGATAATTACATTCCAGCGTGATTCGTGTCGTAGGAGTAAAGGGCCGGGTTCAGCTATCTTCTATCTGAAATCAAAAGTAATTTATTTAGTCTGGAAATTGAATACCTCCGTATCAGATGTTATTCTTTGTGAAATAGAGAGACTTAGAGTGATGACTCTGAGTTCTTTTCTGAGATGGAGAAGTTTCACTGGGGCGTTGACAATAAGTATGAACTAGTGGCCAAGCATCTGAATTTTGATCAGATGACCATGGGGATGCTGAAAAGGTCGTAACTGGAAAAAACAGTCATGTCATTTTTAGTGCCATGTAACTTTGAATGGTCACTAAATGAACTGTTATAAATTGAGGACTGCCTGTATTTAAACTGATGTATGCTTCCTCTCCCCCTTTTCCTCCCTGCTCCCTAAATTTTTAGTTAGGTAAACTAAAAGATGGTGACGACCGCAGCATGAAGAAACGAAAACGAAAAGAGGAGGAGGCAGAGAAGGAGAAAAAGCCTCGGAAAATTAAAGTTACTAAGCAGTTGGGGTAAGTTTGCTAGTACTTTCTTCTGACATAGATTTTGTTAAACTGGTAAAAATGATGAATTATTTGCAATAGTATTTTTATTGTGCGTTATTTAATTCAGTAGAATAAACGTAGATTAAGTGAGGTTCAGTATATTTTTCTTGACATGTTTTTTAAAATGCTGTCAATAAATGAGTTTCCCAGAACATATACGTATAATATTACTATTTGAATCAGTTTATTTTGAGAAAGAACTGTGTTCACAAATTATTTTGCAGTTTTCTAGACTCATGAGTTGTTGGATTGTAATTGAAAGTTAGTTACAACCATAGCTCTGAAATAATTTAAAATGAGATTATGTTGTATTTCTTTCACTATTTTACATTGTTTACTATTCATTCATTTAGTTTAATCTATGTAATTTGCAATTTTTCAGGCTTAACTAATACAAAGTTTTCACATTTTTAATTGAGATCCAAGTTGGACATCAATTCCATTCAGTTACTTTATTCTTTTATTTGCAGGGTAATAGCATTAAATTCACACAAATCTGAAAAGAAGAAGAAAAAATTATACAAGGATTCTTTTTCATTGGCTGCTATGATCCGAAAATTTCAGAAAGAGAAAGAAGCCTTTAAAAAAAAGGAGGTTAACCTGAATTCCACAGTAGCAACTACCTGTTCTACACCCAGTAAACTTCCTATTGCTCCTGCCATTGGTGGTAATGATATGTCTGATTTGAACCTCAGCATTACAGATCCAGTCCTTTCTATTTTTGGCAGTACTAATGAACGTGAGCTCCTGCAGGAAGCTGAAAGTGCCCTGGAGATGCTGGGAGACATTGATTTTGATAGGTTGCTGGATGGTACCTCTGATGGAAGTCCAGTATCTGAGCCTTTAGGAGAAAATGGAAGTGTCACTCAGCCCCCCCATACTGTTGAGGTCCTGACACTGAAACAAGTGCCTGCTCTCCCAGAAGGTCTGCCAGGACATCTAGAAAAGCGTATTGAAGACCTTAGAATTGTAAGTAATTTCCTTTTACTGGGCTTTTTAAAGAACTATTAGAATTCATGTTATTTAAGGCAATCTTTGCAATCACAATACTTTGCAAACTTCAGGATGCATTGAGTACATACAAACTGAACTGAATGTTCAAATATTGGACTTCCGGTCTAATACTTCTTATTTCCTTCGGGAGATAGCACATTACAGTCCCTAATAGCGTTCATTACTGATCTGTATGAAATCAGTATACGTGCTACCAAAGATATAGGTTAACCTAATCCATCTATTTTTGTAAGGCTAAAATTTTGATAAACATACACTTTCATTTCATAGAAGTTAGTTATGTGATCTGTATTCTCCTGTTTAATTGAAACATTTTGTATGATATGCCAATATATTTAAATGAAGCCAATTGTTATTATTACAATTATTAATGCTTAAATATACTAATTTTATCTCCCAGTATTATAAATAGGGAAGAAAGACAAAGTACCTGTAGTATTCTAGAATAAACACTTGGTATAAACTGAAATAGTTTTCGAAGATTGTGAAAATAGATTGCGCAACTTGCTAGAAGTTAAATTATTAAAATTCTGGGCTGAAGTGCATTTTTATTGTCTCTAGGCTGCCAAGCTTTTTGATGAAGAAGGCAGAAAGAAATTCTTTACACAGGACATGAATAATATCTTGCTCGAGTAAGTGCTCATTTCGTTTTTCAGAAAAATACTTAGTTTAGTAAAATAAATGTGTTGAGCAATGAGTAGATTTCTAAAGTAGTTCATAAAAATAATTAGAGTAGTGTTGTTGAAGAGTATACTTTTCATATTTAGATTTTGTATTTTTTATTCATAATTATATAACATTCCTACACTTGTTTAGCCATGTTTATGGTACTGACATTAATCATATAAACCTTTAAAAAGAGCAGCAAATAAAGCAGTGTCCCTTAAAACAATCAGATTTTTTATAGAGAGAAAATGTAAACTTGCTTGATAATGAGCAATAAGACAAGAGTCTTGTCCATGTGTTCCTTATTAGCTGTGAATTTGTTTTCTGTTCAACAGTATTGAGATGCAGCTACAGGAATTGAATCCTACTTTCCGAAGTGGAGTGTATTCTCATCTTGAAGCTTTTGTGCCATGCAATAAGGACACATTGATAAAACGTTTGAAGAAATTGCATCTCAATGTCCAGGTAAAACTACCTGATTGATACATTTTAATCGAGGCACATCATAGATGGGTCAGAATTCCCTGTAGAATGAAGCATTACCTGCATGTCGGGCGTGTTTGTGTCTGTATATGTGTGTGTGTGATTATAAAAGATTTTATCCCATGGTTTTTTAAATAGACTAACTTTCCTAGCATGCTGTAAACTAGGTCACTTAATTACTTCGATGATTATTGTTCTATTTTGAACTACTTTTATTTTTGCATTAATTTGTGAGTTAAATTTCTAGTTCCAAGCTCTCTTACACAATTGAATCCCTGTTACTTAGAAATTGCAGTCCTTTGGACAGACTTTCCAGAAGTATCTAACTTTTTTCAACTATTGCTGGTTTTTAACTATTAATTTAAAAAGTATTTGAGAACTGTTGTGGTACTTTTAAAAATGTTGACTTTTAAAAAAGATGACTCAATTGTGAATAAATTAAAATCCAATCATAATGCAATTTGATCATAATTAGACAAGTCCATGATATTTTTTTAGATTTGCAACTTGTTTTTATGCTAGATCTAAGAATGTATGTTTTAATTGATGGACACTTTTTTAAAGTACTATCAAGAAAATAAGTCTTTTTAAATTTCTTTTAATTTATCTGATGGAAAATTTGGTCCATGAATTTCAAAATTACCTTATTTGTCTATTTCAAAGGATAAGGGGAAAGGTATAATGTCTTTTTACCTTTAAAAGGTCCAGAAGAGGTAGGAACATTGCTGGGTGAATTTGGATGGATGGATGGATGGATGGATGGTAGGTAGGTAGGTAGGTAGGTAGGTAGGTAGGTAGGTAGGCAGAGAGAGAGAGAGAGAGAGAAAACAATGTCATTTTTGTTTCAAAAGATAAATAATGAAAAACACATTGAATACAGGACCATACTGACTATATTTAGTTGCTCGTTATTTGTGTCACTGTTATGTTCTGAATCTTTATCTTAAATTCTAGACTTGGCCTTTTTATCCTTTAATTGACTTGTTGCCATACAATTATATTACTATCGTGTTTTAAATTATTATTTTAATTTTTAATTTTTTATTCTATTTTATAGATTGTAATCTTTTCTAAGTGATTAAACTATACATATTTCAGATAAATTAGTAAATGTTTTGAAAACAGCAATGTAGGCACTGCCCCCTACATCACTTAAGTTTAGTTTAATTTGTTTTGCTTATCTCATGAGACAGTTTTTCTACTGCAAACTCCATTTTCCTTTCTCTTCTTAACTACTAATAATGTTTTTATGGTTGAAAATATACACTAACTTTATTTTTCTTAATATGAGAATTTTTAAAAAGCCAATTGTTTTAAATCCAAGCTAATTCAGAAAATTAAAAACGCTGAAATGTTCTTCATAGAGAAAGGGATAACAGCTTCAAAGATGCAGTGTGTGAATGTATTACATTGCTTGTATCACTGTTTTAATGGTAGTATCTTCTCAGGATGATCGCTTGAAGGAACCATTGCAAAAATTGAAGTTAGCTATCAGCTGTGTCATGCCTGAACAACTATTCAAATACCAGGAAGATTGCCAGGCACATAGTCAAGCCAAGAATGCCAAGTATGTAGGCAAATCAAACAGAGCTCTTTGGTCAGTGGGGGTGGGGGGATGGAAGGGTAACTGCCCTGTTTTATTAGAAAATATGAAGTCCCAGATGTGAGGAAATTATGTTTGTGATTGCTATTTTCTGCTTATATTATATATAGATTGTGGGGTGTTTTTTGCAGTACATTAATTCTGGGAATATAGTGCAGCATTTATGGGATGTATACATTTCTTGCTGTAAAAAGATACTAAATATGCATTCATTTGGTGTTTTTTTGCGTGCTATCATAGCAAAAACAGCTCCAGAAGCTATTCCTATTGCTCATAACAGTTTCTATTTACCTAGATATCTATTTTCTAGATTTCAGTTTTATTGTTTTGTTTTTTTTCCTCCCAACATGGCCTGCATATCCAGTTAGTACCGGAGTTGTAATTGAAAATCTTCAGCACAAGTAGGGATAACAGTTGTTTAATTTCTGTTAGAAAACCTGTAGCCTGAAGTTCAGCAAACAGTGATGTTGCAACTTAAGTGGGGGGGTCTTGCATATAAGAAAGGAGCTGCTATTAGTGATGACTATTTTATTTACTCCCACAGCTAATTGCTGGATACATTAGTGCTAGCAACCAATCCATTTGAAATTCTTCAAGGACCATTTCATTTTTAAGTTTTAAAGTTTCATTTACGTTATTTTCACTGTAGGAGTAAACTCTTATTAATCTGTGGTTGCAACATATCAGAAGGAGTCTGTTAGCATATTTTCTGACTAATAACTAAGAAATTTGATTAACAGCTATTTTGTCACTCAGAAAAGGTGGTACCTCTTGATTTATATTGACATACATACTAGCTGATAAGTAGTAATTGTTTTATGAAACTTAATACGTAGATGAACTTCTGTCAAATCTTGCACCATTTATTAAATAGCTTTGTAAACGTGTAATAAGACCAAATTGCTTTCCCACAGCTGAATTCTTAAGTTATTTTCTATGCAGGCATACAACCGATTCTTCTTGTCTCGTGAAGGTCTTTCATATTGGTAGTTTTTGACAATTCTTGAAATGAACTGAATGGATATTGGCTCATTTCAGTGTCTAAAATATGTGTTGATATTCAGCAACTTTTAAGGTGATTGACTGCAAATACCAATTTCTGTCCAAAAGGTCAACTGCTATAAGAAAAAGAGTGACAGAACCTGAGGGTGGAGTAAAAGAGGGATCAATCTGTACTCCCTATGTGGCCACAAGAGAACTAAATCCAGCCACCCTTGAATTCCATTGACCCTTATCTAACACTAAACAGGTGTTAACCCTTCTTTGAATAGATTCCTGTTCATAGCCGTGATTAGCAATATATCACTTTAACTGGACCTTCACATTTAATTGGACCTGATCTTTCCTGCCAGACAATTGCAAATAAGCAACCAGCAGGTATCTCAGTCTCTCTGGCAATGTAGTGGTGGGGAAAGAAGCTTACCTCTGTTTCTACTCTTTGCAATACCATACTTATTCTTTTGCTCCAGAATGCAAGCAGAAGATGAGCGAGACAAGAATGGTTCAGAAGAGGATGATGATGAGAAACCAGGAAAGAGGATTGCGGGTCCAAGAAAAAAATTCCACTGGGACGAGACAGTGAGGTGTGATACTATGTTGTTTGATACTCCACTGGAGGTATTCTAAGTTACCACAGCACAGTGTAATACAACTTATTTCAGATCTATCAGGAAAAAAGTATTTCTTGGATCTTTTTTCCTGAGATGGAGCACAAAAGTAAATCTATAATAAGTAATTCATGCAGTTCTGGAGTGGAAATAAACTGCATGGAGAAGTAACAGAAATAACTTTTAATCTTGGTGTGTGAAGCTCATCTTTCTTTCTGATTTACTTGTTCCTAATTGCTATCTAATATTCACTCTGTAGTTTCTCATACCTTTCACTGCATAAGGCTTTGCACACTTGGCTATATTGACATTCTTGTCCCAGAATCTTTACTTTTATTTGGATTATGTAAAGGTCTGCCTTCAGTGTTTGATTTGTCTTCGCTCCTATATGAGTGATTATCAGAAGTTAAAAGAGTGTCAAAGAAATGGAAATAATTTTGCCTATAGGTTAGAAATCTGAAATGTGCATGTTTGCTTTACATTTTCCACCAGCTTTATGGGTATAAGAAGGAAGAAACTCATTTTCATCTTCCCTCTTCAACTCTGTATTGGAATGGAATGGATTACTTTATTTGTCCAAGTGTGATTAGACGCATAAAGAATTTTTCTCCAGCCCAGATTTGCTTATCTTCATTTCTTAAACCCAATTCTGTATTTAAGTAGCTCTTACAGTTTCACATAACAAATTCTCAGTTGCGGGAAATTAGCATTTACTGTGTTCTTCGGTAAGAAATGTCCAAGAAATGGGAATTCCTGTTTTAAGTTATAGAAAAAATAAGCCAGAGTACAAGAAACTGAAAAACCAGTTGTATTATATCATGCAGAACACTATGGTTAGCTAAAAGTTATTTTTGAATAATCCTATTTTTAGAGAAAATGTGAAAGGTAAATGAATACCTTTGACAAGTGATGCTTGATGTATTAAAGACAGCCAGGTTTATTTCAACAGGACTTTGCTGTGTAACCTTGTCAAGATAAAGCTGGATTGTTATGAGCTAGAGCCAAATAAAAGTCAATCTGCAGAAGATTACCTCAAGACATTTATGGAAACAGAGGTGAAGCCTCTTTGGCCAAAAGGTTGGATGCAAGTTAGGTATGATCTCTATTTAAGACAAATATTCTTATTCAGATTTTATGATATATGATGAATTAAGTTTTGTCAGAATTCAAACATATGTTATTTTTCAGATCCTGGTTATAACACATTTTCTGAAATAGTGTATATGAAATTATTAATTAGTGCTAGAGTTTCCAAATTAGTGTATGTAGGCATTAGAGTAATATCTTGATGCCTGTGATGCTCCTATTTATTCTCTTTTCTTTTTAATCTGGTAATGTTACATTGCTGGGAAAGTGCAAAGATGATCCATCCGTCAGCAAATGGAACTTGCTAAGTGCATCCCATGGTGTTTACAAAATAAATGTAAGGCATTGTTTCTGGAAAATCTTAACAATGTAGATGGCCGCTAAATAAAAAATAATCATTTTTATATTGCAGAGGAGGATTTTTTGTGGCGGGGGGCTGGGAAGTCCAGGGAATATCTTGTTGATTAGTTTGATATTATTTAATTGTAATAACACATAACCCTGTTTATGGTGGGCCTACATATTTTTTAAGACATTAAGTCAAATAATCTTGCTATTGTGGCAAAATGTGACACTGAGTTGAATGTGACTTACCTATCAAATGCAAATAAATCTGGATTTATACAGCTATTCACAGCGTAGGATGTGTAAGAAAGTTGTAAGCTCATTGCATTAATTCTATCTGGAGATAATGAAGACAAAGATACTCCAAAAGTATCCAAAGATACTTCATACTCCAAAAATGTACAACAGCTGGTCTTGGTAAAGGCATTCAGGGTTATGTCTTCATCTATGGATCCAAGTATAACCATGAGGTGAAGAGAAGCTCCATAGTTGTAGCCCTGGGCCTCCCCAGCTATGACTGCTGGAAAGTCACTCTGCTCTAATTGTCAACATCAACATTGGAAATGAGATGCACCCCGTAATACAGTGCCTCTAACCAGCCATAGGTGGTTCAAGACACTAGCATGATCAGTGTCAAAACCAGTTAAGATCTAACAGAATACAGCAACACTCTTGCTGTCCAACACATACTGTAAGAGCAACCTATTGCTGTTTCTGTCCCTTCCTTTAAGTCCTATCTCAAAATGACTCAGCTAATTAATTTCACCCATGATTCTTTGCCCTGGATTATCTTCTCCATGATGTTCCGTAAAAATGGGAGGTTGGAGATTAGGATGAAGCCATTTTATATGGTGAAGTTGGACATACTGCTTTTTACCACAAGCATTCCAGACATCTTTTCTATCATTTCATAGGATCTCTGATCAGGAGCAGATTGTTAGAGTGCATTCTTTTTCTACCTTAGCAGTGTCTACGTTCTCTGTCTTCTAAGTAAGCTTATGGAAGCTACTGTATTGCTAGAAATGACGAATTAAGATTATTGGTGTTTGCCATTTTAAACTTTAATAATAGTTTAAACTTATCCATTTAATTGTTTAATTCATAGCAGCTTATTCATAGCAGGTGTAGTTAAGTAATCTGGTGTAGACAATAAATTTAAAGATTTATTTTAAATGGTGATCTGCAGTATGGTGAAATATGCATAGTTGGTTTGAAACACAAAATGATGTTCTACCTAATTCCTAATCAGCCAGAGTAATGGAGAATTTATGATAGTCTCAGAATCAGATAAATTTGTATTTTAAAAATCTTTCTTGTGGTAATCAGTGGAAGGACAACTATTATTTCAGTGTGGAATATAATGTTACATTAAAAAATAGACCTAAAGAACTAAATTTAGAATTTTGGGTGGAAAACTGCTATTAAAATAACAACAAAGTTAGAAACTTCTGTCTTTGGTCATATTCATACTATTCCGTTTTTAATATATACTATTGCCCAAATGTAGCAAGGTCTAAAGTATTTATGCCTGAATGCTTTCTATGGACTAACAGAGCTGCTCGTTTGGAAGATTAAAAACCAAAAAGCTTCTTTCTGCAGAAACTATGTGGCCCAATAAGGTTGGGATAGTTCATTTATTGCCTGAGAACAGGAACAGGCTTTTTTTTTTTTTTTTTTTAAGAAAATGGGCAAAAGTACCTGTTCTTTTATACCTCCTCTTCTAGAAATGGTAGAAAAAAGCTGAATAGTTTGATTCAAATGTCAAGGAAATGGAGAATTTAACATGTGAGCATGCTTGATAACCCCTGTCTTCAATGTCACTTACACTGTATTGGCTTTTTGTAGGAAGGAAGCCCATGTGCATAGCAGTATTAAATGTTGATTTCCTTGTTAGCCAGAATCTTACATGGGAACTAAAATAATACCTCTTCTGCAGACATTTGTAATGAACCTAAATGCCTGCAAGGAAGCCAGTGTCACTAGAGCAACATTAACAGAATTATTTATTTCAGTAATACCTGAACAAGGCTTCAGATTTTTTTTAAAAATGAATTCTAAAGATTATAGCACAAGTTTGAAAGTGGTTTTTAAAAGGTAGAGAGCAATACTGATGCAGGAACAACTGGGAACTTGCAGAATCTGTTAAAAATCTTAAGTAACTTGAAGCAACTTAAATTTTACTCAGCTATTTTAATGTGCAATGTTATTTAGAATCACAAGAATTGCAGGAATAATTAATTAATTACCCTTTTATTTCCCTTCAGTGCATGGGAAGAGTCAGTCTATGCAAGAAGAGCAGATTGCTGTTATTCATGTTCATGATGTGTATGATAAGGACTGGCATGTTAGGATACAAAAAACGTTAAGTGCAAGGGATTCTGTACCCCAAATAATTATTTTGATTAGTTTTATTTATAATGAAGACAGTCTAATGCTAGCATACTAGCAATGTATGAACACATTTAAAGTGGTTTAAATTGAAAATGTCATTTTGGTGTAATATTATTTTAAAATTATGATCAATTTATGAACCTTCATAGCTTCTATTTGCTTCATTGTCTTGACTACTTCAGGAAAGTCAACCCAAATATATATATTTCAGTGTATTAATTGTTAATCTTTCTTACGGCCTTGTTCAATTGTTTGTAGCTTGATCGGGACAAATGTGGCTCTATACACATGTAATCTTAACAACCCTTTTGAGGATTAAGAAATTACAAATACTGAATTTAAAATGTTGCTTGATCAGTTGTATAATCATTGGCCAAAAATTTTATTCAAGAATGATTAGGTTACAATAACACAATCTTTAACCAACTATTAATATATATTTAGTGTGGACTTCTATATTTGGCTCTTTATGAATAGTGAAACCTGTTTTTAGCCTTAAAGAGATTAGACTGAAAAGATAAATATAAGTCACAAAACTTTAGTCAAGGTAAGAAAATATAAAATAAGGTAGTCGGTGGTGACCACTTAAGGGTCACTATTGACCCCCTGATTTTATGACTTTTTTCGGCTGACGTGCTCCCCCTACACACATGCACTTACAGCAAGAGTTCTATATGCCCCCCCGCCCCAACATGTCCTCAGAAAGCACTCTGTTGTACAGGTCCAAATTCTAACTCAGCACAAGAGTTACTGGGTAACCCAGTCCAACAGGCACACATGAAGTCCAGGAAAGCAGTCCACAATTCAAACAGGTCAGAATACATGGCACAAGCACACAAGGCATGGAACAAGGCATGTTGTTCCTGCAATGCTCAAGTCTTCAGGGTGGGATTAAGCAGGCAACGCTGGTGCTGCCCTTCATAAGAGAAGGTTGCTTCCTCACAAATAATCTAACTGACTGGCATTGTGCTTGTCTTCTCTCTTCTCCACCTGTCCTTAGATAAGGAGGAGGTGTGGACTCCACCTCCTTCTCATTGCTAATGGGCAGCAGCTGCTCCTGGTCCTTGTCTGGAGCTTCCTGGCCAACTTGCTGGAGCTGTGGCTCGCCTGGCTCAGCCTCAGCCTGCCACTCATCTGATCAACCCAGCTGAGGCTGCTCTGGCAGGCTAGCACTCTCCAAGCCCTGATTCTGACTAATTTTCAGCTCGGTACTCACCCCTCTCCTCTGAACTCATGTTCAGAGAGGCGACCAGCCCAGATCCATGACACTGTATGTCTTATGACTATAATTCCAGGCTCAATCACTCTCATAAACTGAGGACTACCTATAGGATACGCTGATCAATTGTGCTTTGTGTGAGAACAATGGGTTGATTTGTTCAGTGATCCATTGGTTTATTTTGTTGGCTGTCCATAGTATTCTCAAGAGTATTCTCCAATAACAAAGTTCAAAGGCATCATTACTGTACATATCCTACTTCTTTAAAGTCAAACTTTCACTTCCATAAAAACATCATAGGGAGTACCGTGTCTTGCATGATTTTGATCTTTGTAGGTATAGACACATTGTGGAATTCGAATATATTTTTCAAGGCCTTCGTGGCTAGCTGCACTTCTGCTGGTGCTAGTCTTTTTGACTGCCTCTTTTACCATTGATTGATTCTAGTAGGCAAAAGCTGTCCATCATGTTGTTATCTTTAATTCTAAGGTGACTCTTGAATAGACATGGGGTATTGGTGGGATATAGGCTTTTCAAGTAGTATGTTGATTGTACTTGGGGCAGGGGAAGGTGCTTTATTTCTTTTACTCAAAAATCTACAAAAACGGTATTTTTCTATTATATGGGAGGTTCCATATGTAGAGAGGATTGGAGAAAGAAGGGGAAGAGGTTTTTTAAAAAATAAATAAATAAAATAAAATAATAATAAAAATAAAAAATAAAAATAAATTTTATTTTATTCAGAAAATTAAGGTAAAATCAAACTTCAAAAAAAAAGAAAAAAATTACAAAAAAAAGAGAAAAAAACCATTAAAAAAGAAAAAAGTGCATTAAAAAGACAAACACACACACATATATTGTCCTCCCTAATTGAATACTGACAAATATAATGGAACAATATTAATTGTCTCCCTTGTGAAGCAGGCACAATACCTGTATTTGCAGCCAGTTTGACCTGTCATATATAAAGAGGTAAAGTAGTTAACAGATAAGCCAACAGCAAAGTTAAACTTCAAAGCTTTCTGTTGGCAATCTGTTATTGTATTTAACTCGAAGAAAGCCTACAGTCACAATAGTCATTACCTGTAACCTCTCCAGAATCCAATGCTCTCATTTGATTCTTAATAATAAAACTTCTTAAGATTTTGGTTGAAAACTTCCCAACAGTTTTGTCTCATTCCCCCAAATCATAAACCTCTGTTGTCAATCAATTCCAAGTCCAAATCATTTTCCATTTAGATTTAGTAAGTGAATTTCCCAATCACCATCAAGCTGGAAATTGCAATCCTCAAGATTCTTCTTCCCAGGAGGGTCTGTAGTCATTCAAGATTCATTTAGGGTCTTTCCTAGGTGTTCCCATTTAGATCTAGGGAGAACTGCCAAAGAACCGATTTTGGCAGAAAAATCAGCTGTTCATTGTCAGGAGAAACTAATGCCCCTGGCACTCAGCATGCCATCTTGGGGGAAGTGGGAAGAGCATATTTTCTGCAAATGGTGTTAAAACTTTTGAGAGAGAAAAAAAAATTGATCTTGTTCCCAGTTGATATCTAGTTTGTGAGTTTGTAGCCAATCTTTGCCCATTGCTATCAGGATATAAAATAAGCTGTCATATACAGTAGTAAGAATTCTACGTAATGTATCGTGGGATTGTGTGTTGCAAAATGGGATCAACCCAAAGAGGTTGACTGTCAGGCTTTTCCATTAGCATTGACCTTTCTAGCAACTGTTTAGGTAAGTCAAAATGACACACTATAGCTTTATCCATGAAATTAGTATTTGTACCTAGTCCAAAAGAGCTGAAAGTTGTATTTCTGGGGGCTTTTTGGGTGTGAAGACTAGCAAACAATAAAATTCACTTGCCTGCTGTTGGTCTTCAGAACTCTTCTTAATTGTTGAGGGGCCCTGTCTAACATTTGGAAGGTTTTACTTTACAAAGTTTTCCAAAGATGCGGTTCTGGAATAATTCAGATAGTTACATGTGAGGTGACACACATTTCTGCACATATGACTTTTTATAGTCAACTGAGATAATGGAACTTTAGCACTACAAACCATAGCTAGTTGTGCTAGAGCTCCCTAGTAAAAACACAAAGCAAGGGCTCACTTTCTTTGTATCTCTGCTATAGACAAATATCTCCTCACTGTTCTTGTTTATATAGGCAGCACGCTTGGAGTTTGAGGAGACAACAGGGTGGTGGTGGGTAGGATAGAGGTTATGAAAGTTTATAAAAATGTCTCGATTGTATTCCTTATGTTTCAATTCCTTCTGCTCTCTGCCAATCAGCATGCAATACTGAAATTGCTCTTCTAAATTTTCTGAAGTGCCCTGTTTTACTAATCTATTCTTCAGTTTATCAGAAAGTCCTTCCCAAAACTGGTTAATTAAGGCAAAATAATTCCAGTGTACATCTCTGACATACAACTAAAAATCAACTATCTACTCATGAACGTGATTATTTTCTTGCTTCAGCTTGTAAATTCTCCCAATTTGTGATGTCTCTTCTGGCCGCGATATCAAAAGCAGCTCTAAATCTTTGCATGAAATTCTGGTAGTTATCTAAGACTGCATCATTGCTCTCAATGAGCAGAATTGCCCATCAGGCTGCTCCTTCCTTCAACAGGCTGAGAACGAAGGCTACTTTACTCCGATCAGTTGGAAATTCTTCTGGTCTCTTCACCATGAATAATTCACATTGAATAGTGAAAGTCAGGAATAGTGATCCTGTGCCCCACTGAACTTCTCCAGCAGACTTCCAGGAGATCAAAGTAACACTGGCTGTGGGGCAACTTGTGGTGCCACTCCCAGCTGAGGTAAGCTTTGTCCCAGATGCTGGGCTCGCTGTATCATAGCACTGTGCAGGTTCGTTATTTCTATATCTAGCTGGTGTTGATGCTGCAATAATGCCTCGACCACGTTGTGCAGACAAGTTGCTTCAAGGATCTGTCGTCATATTCCAGGTCTTGAAGGCAAGTTCTGATGCCTCTCTGCTGAAAGACAAGATTGTTGTCAATGCTTTGAGGTAGACAAAAAAAAGAGGAGCAGCATCGGTTTCAGGAATGCTTTATTGTGCCAGGGTACAATAACAATCCTGAAAGCAAATAAATCTTATACCAAACAAAATCAAAATGGGATTGTTTTGAATTTCTGTCTCGTGCTTTCTTTTGCAAGACAAGGATACCCCTTTCTAAAACTTTCGTTCTCTAAATAGTTTATTGATCCCTTCCCCTTTCTCAGGGCCATTTACATTCCATCATATTGTTGTGCCGTATAGTATCTATGAAAATAATTCTCAATTCACTTTTGCAAATAATTTATTTTTTCAGCCAACAGTGCAGCATTATCTGTATTTAGATGTACACATTTATATTATCAAACAATCTGTTATTGCCACCAGCTTATTATCAAAACATTCAATATACATTTATCCAGACTCTCAATCAATAGCAATAGCTCTTAGACTTATATACCACTTTATATACTTTACAGCCCTCTCTAAGCAATTTACAGAATCAGCATATTGCCCCCAACAATTGGGTCCTTATTTTACCTACCTTGGAAGGATGGAAGGCTGAGTCAACTTTGAGCCTGGTGAGATTTGAACTGCCAAATTGCAGGCAGCCAGCAGTCAGCAGAAGTAACCTGAAGTACTGCACTCGAACCACTGCGGCTCAGTGCTAGATCTTTATGGTTGAGCTTGCAAATGTGGTTTACATCACAAAGATCTGATTTACATGGAGATGTAATCCCTGTTTGAGATTTTTCTGCCAGGTTTCGAGCTGCTCCAGTAGCTTTGATATAGTAATTGGGGAGGAAGTAAAGTGGTAACTATTTGTGAAAGTTGGCAGTGACTAGAAGCACTTCCCCAGAGCTGGCCAAATGAATACTTGTATGATACATTGGGCTTTAGGGAAAAGATGAGTGCCCCTTCCGTACCATTTGCTTCAGTGACCTGCAATATCTCTGCCCAAGCTTCTGGATCTTTTGGGCAGTTTGGTGGTAAAATTCCCTGGACTGCAATCTCTATTTTGTACAGAAGAATCATCTGTAGAGAATTTATCTCTTCTGTAGGGACCACAAACTTATTCCAGAAGACTTTGAGTCTAGCATGCAAATAGATGGCCACACATTAAACCTGGTGTTTACCTCAGAACTGACTAAATATAATCTGGGTATGGAGAACTTTGGCTTTACTTATCGTTTTCATACGATTTTCTATCTAAGAAATACATTATCACTCAACTAATCTCTACATGGTTGATAAACCAGTTAAAATAGGTTACACAAATTACTAATTATCTGAGGGTGCATGGATAATTTCCATGCAATCTTGCAGTCATCTATGCCATGTGCCTTGCCAATCTCAGGAATATGGAGACAATGTGAGTGTTGGATGAGATTACCCTTAAGCGATCTCTCCTTCCTCACAAAGGGTTACTTGATTTATTGGGGAGCTGCAGGAGGTGAATACACACCTAAAGCAACTATTAAAACAGTGAAAAAATATGTGATTGATGACAGTTGATTCCCATATTGAGGAACATATTACATCATTAAGAGTGATGAACTGGATTTATTTCTTCACTCTTATGGTGATTGCAGTGGCTGTGGCCAAGATTATTCTTTTCCTTTTAGGGAGAATTGTGATTTGTTTACAGTTGTTTTGCAGGTAAAATTGCTTATGTTCACCAGGAACTTGGTGTATTCCAGATACATACTTTGAGAGCTACGAATCTTCTTCTGTATCTGGGTTTCTTTGGTCTGATTGCCGCTCTTCTTTTTTTTAGGCAAGTGTTTGGTGAAGTTGGTGAGGCATCTGTTACAAATTGTCCTAGAAGAACAGATTTTTCCACACATTTTACTTTCAGGCTTCAGGCATGAATATGGTTTGGAAACACCCCAGTGAATTACCTCTGTTGAGACGTGGATGGGGAGAGAGTATGTCTTGTTAAACTTCTCAATGGCCATAACCAAATACCACTGGTTATGGTATATTTCTGAATGCCTATAACAATTAAAGCTTGGAGCACTGCTTGGTAATCAGTCCATTTTTTTCTAAGTGAGTGGTTCCAGTCAGCATGTAAAGAGAAAGAATGATAGTGTATGTAGTTGCTCCAGCTTTGGTTAGTGCAGTAATTGGAGGCCTTTTTAGACTGGGAAGACTTGTAACAGTGATTTATGCCCTTATCACCTTTTGTATCACTTTGTGTAATATACTCTATATGGGGCCGCCTTAAAAACTTAATATGCTTCAGCTGATCCAAGGTGCACCAGCCTATCTGCCAATTGAGGTTAGCCATGTTACACTTATGTATTACAGTTGCAGCATTGATTGCTAGTTGGTGTCCTTCTTCATAGCTTCCTCCTGTGGGCCAGATGCATCATGGGCTAGCCACGCCCCTGCCTGTTTTAGCAAAGGGGGAAAACATCCTGATACGTCATGTGACACTACCGTGATGTGAGTTTGACACCCCTGTTGTTGAGCATCCTTTTCTTCCACAGAGCATTTGTGTGCTGGTGATATTAGGGTTGCCAAATTAGTTAGCTATCATAATGTGGTGTTTTTAATTGTATTGCTTATTCTATTGGATTTTAACAGCTGCAAGTCTGTGAACTAGATGGTGTTTGTGCAAACAGATAAAACCATACAATAATATCATTCCACACTGAAATTTTGTTAAGACTTAGGCACCCCTGTTCCAATTTTTTCTACTCTTGGTTTTGGATATTTTTTCCATTGCATGTGCTACTTGTTCAAAATCTCTGCACATATTTTCAATAATAACCAAAGGGTAGGGACTCTCAAATCAACTTCAATTTCTTTTCTTTTCTCTCTTCATTGTTAAGGTGTCTTTCAGATCATTGTCTTGCTGAAATATCCAGCTTCTCTTCAGCTTGTTTCCTCACTGATTGTGAGAATTGGTAAATAACTCTCCATAAATAGTGTGTAATTTCAGATTTGCAGAAAGTTGTATTTAATTTTGTACTATATAGAAGTTTTGTCAACTTCAATAAATATACAATTGACAGGGGACCTAGTAGTTTATGTACAATTGTAGATGTCATAGCATTGAAACAAAATAATGTCATGTTTCAAAGTGAGACTATACAAACTGCCTTTATTTACACATCCTTTGCTAGTAAATCTCTAACAATCAAGCACTAAGATAGGCTAAGAGCCAAATGTGCAAATACATGCATGCCTCAGAAATATATACAAGAGAGTGGGGTCTTGCCCAAGAGCCAGATGGCTAGAAAGTTTAATCCAGAGTAAAAAAATTAACATGGGTTCAGAAATAGCTAGTCTACAACAGTCCAAGAGTCAAATGCCAGGGAGGTTACTGAGCCAGTTCAGGTTAAGGAGCTGAGATTCAGGAGGCAGATCTGGATCCAAGAACATAGAAAAATTAGAGCCATGTTTGGTGAATTCCCAGCAAAGAGGTCAACCTGGTGATTGTTCTTCATTGATCCAGATGCAAGTGTGGCTCATTTCGAGACATTTGTGACTGCCTCTAAAAAACTGCATTGCTTAGCTTTCAAAGCATCCAATAAGCTCTATTCCTTCATATAATGTGCCAAGATTAGTCTCAATTGATTGTTTGGCAACTCCTGGGGCTGACAACTTGTTGAATCGGGCCCCTATCTGTGTGATGTAGGACTCCTTTGAGATTCTATAAAACTGAAGTAATGATGGCACCGGCCCATTTTGTTTCTCCGTTGATCAAGAGGGGCTTCAATGGGTTTTGCTAGGGGTTCTGGAAGATCCAGACCATTTAGGAATCCATCAAATTTGATAAAGCAGACTAACTTGATGTCCAACACACTGGTAAGGGGGAAATGATGCCTTGAAATGCAATTTCTGGAATGATGGCCTGAATATGATAGCAGGGAATTATAACTCCCCTAATAGCCCTCTTGACCCAGAACAAAAACTAAAGTGAATATATGCCCTATTAGCTAAATGACAGTTTGGGATAAAGTCATGGCCATGAAATTCTGAGCTGACCATATTAGAAGAACCTTACTATGAATGCTCTTTGAGGCCTTCAGATGTGCTGATAAAATGACAGTTCTCAGTTGTATGGTTTGGAATAGGAGCATAATAGCTTTGGCTGTGCTTTCTGGTTATATGTGTGATGTAAAAAAAAACAAATACAAAAATAGTATATCAAGGAACAGAGTTAAATCATAGTCTTTATAGTAGAATCTCTACAATATTCCTGATGTCCAAAGGTTGACCTGTTAAACAACATGCCTAACACTTCAAAAAATAACATTTGTTATTATCCATTATGTACTTCTGATAATGAGAGACAACTGTATCACTGATCAGAGTTAGATGAAGCAATAGAAAATAGAATTTTGAAGATGGTATTATTTAACCAGGAAGAATGAAGTATTAGTCTCTTTCTCTATTACTTCCGTCCTAAGACTGGTGTCTTTAGGCCTTCTATCAGTATGTACCAGTATGTTCTTTAAAGCTAGTTGCTACAGTATTTGTAATTCTGTACGTTAAAACCCCCCCACTAAATATATATCATATATGGTGCCTTATATCATTTCACAATAATCCAAACAAGAGTCAGTGTGTGTTTGCAGCCCATTATATATTCACATCTGCCCTTCTATTGCAGTTTAGACATTTGAATCCCCTTATAAACCATAGTTAAATATTATTGTTTTGCCATATCTACTTTTGGGAAGATTCTGCAATACTTAAATTTATAGTAATTAAAACCAATGACATTAATTAATGATATTCTAGGGCATTCTGTTTCAAATGAACTGCTCAAGTGGGAAGCCTGCAGATAATTGTAAATACATAAAATAATAAATAATCTTGTGGTATACTTACTATTGCTGTTCAGGCAGAGACTTGGTGAGATGTTCTTCTGCTTCTCAAACAACAAGTTAGAGATATTTTCACTGATTAATATTTTTCTAAGATTGAACAGTTACAGTGCTGGCTTTCATAGCAATGCTGCAGTGACAAGCATGATTTCTTGGATCATTCTAGAAATTTGCAAAGTTACAAAAACTTATTGGGCAAGTTGTACTGCATTATTCAACAAAGATGCTTGAGTTGTTTGATGTTTGACTCACTGCAGCTGAATAGTCAAAGTTTTGTGAGGACATGGGTGCTAATATCATCTGCTATTCAAAATTTTCAAACTTGAGAGGAGAAATTTTTGATTGACGGGATATTAAACTTGCAGGATTATTTGATAATAATTGAATGAATCTTAAAATGCTATGCAAGCCAGGTGTATTTGGGCTCTTAAATGTTGAATTGTAAACTTGATCTTTCTACTGTGTAACTAGAGAGTACAGTTCAAAAATAGTAGCTTTGTGGAAGACGATCCGGCAACCTTGGATCAAATTTATAGTTACCGAGGGAATATTTTATATAATTACTGTTTTGCAGATATAAAAAAATTTCACCATTTGTGATTTTATGAATTATGTTGCTGTTCAGGTTTTTTTAATAGTTGTGACTGGATTTTATGTAATTGAGCTTCACAGAATCTTTGGTATGACATACTGATGTAACAAATTAATAAAGACAAATTTAGGAGGCCAAAAACGGGACGCATAGAGGCCAAAAATGGGCCATGCAGAGTCCGAAAACAACCAAAGGGTGGGGGCCAGTGGGTGGGTGG
>JANHFR010005797.1:47357-62979 GCA_032468015.1 Mimophis mahfalensis
CTGCTTCTGTTCCTGGCATTTTTGCATGATCCCAGGGGGGTGCGGTGGGGTGGGGGGTGTTCCAGGGGTGGGAGGGCATTGTCTGCTTCCTCCCCAACCTGCCCCACCCCCCTGGGATCCCGCAAAAACGCACTGTGTGGAGGCCAGGCTGGTTGCTGCTCTTCCTTATTGACAGTCAGCTGGGAATCAGCACTCTTGAAAATGGGATGGGGTGGGGGCAGGATGGAGGCAAGAAGGAGACACAGGGCCAGTTTTTCCTGTAAATCTCCGCTTTGTGTTTTCCAACATTCCAGGGGGCCGGCAGCACTGACCCAAGTATAAGCTGAGGGCGACTTTTTCAGCTCATTTTTAGGGCTGAAAAACTCGGCTTATACTCGAGTATATATGGTATGATAGATTCAATAATTCCTGTGTAAAAGTATATCAACAGGTTCTAGGCAGTCCTGACTTCCTAGATTGACCCAGGAAGTACATTCTTCGTTGTGCTTTTCTAATGATGGTTCTAGTGTTAAGTGTCCATTTCATGGCCTGGGAGATTACAGAACCCCAAAACCTGAAAGACTCTGCTGATACTGTGGTGTCAAATATAGTAAGGCAGGGGTCCTCAACCCCTAAGCTATGGCCTACCACCAGGCTTGTTGGGAGTTGGGCCGCCAAAGTGGCAGGCGAGCATTCAAAGCTTTATTTGCACATGCATGGGATTTAGGTTGTGTATGTGAAACCATTCTATCCTGCTGTCAAAACTGCTGCCAAAACCAGTTACAGAACAAAAAAGGTTGGGAATCTTTGTAGCAAGAGGTGGTAGAATAGAAGGGCTACTCCTAAAATCCACTGTCATCTCTACAGTTTTAAGCATGGTCAACTCCAGATTGTTCTAGCTTCACCACAGGGCCAGTCCCCATCTATATTTAGACTCATCACTGTCTCAGATGAAGTGATTGTTGTATCATCTGCAAACTCCAGTACTTTAACAGAGGAATCCCCCTAGAAATGCAGTAACTGGTATAAAGTGAAAAGAGCAAAACATAGTGCAGTTCTATCATCTGCAGATCTACTTGCTCAGTAGGCAAACTGCAAAGTATCTAACAGTGGATCCATGATGACTTTCAAGTAGGTTAGTGCTAACCTCTCATAGGTCTTCATAACTACAGATGTCAGAGAAACCGGCTTGGAGTCATTTAAACCGCAATCAAGATGAATGAGGAAAACTCGCGTGGAGCATAAAAATATTTGCAATTGATGAATGGTATCTCTAAGTCCACATCACAAAATTTATTTAGTGCTGTGACATTCTAACAGCAGCAGGTATTAACATAGACCAGGGGTCTGCAAACTTAAACACTCAAAGAGCCATTTGGGCCCGTTTCCTACAGAAAAGAAAACACCGGGAGCCAGTAAGTTAACAACCGGTATTACTGGGTGGGCCAACTCACATCACTTATTCCCACCCAGTTGCCTCCTGCTCTGGAATATGCCCCTGCCCTTCCCATGCTCTCCCCTCTCCATCCCACACCATCACCCTTACCTTCTCAGGCCAGGCGAGTGATGGGAAGGGGAGGGCAGGGGAGGGCAGGGGCCAGTCGGGTGGGATCAGCTGACAGGGAGCCGCAGCAGTGGGCCGGAAGAGCCACATGTGGCTCCAGAGCCACAGTTTGCAGACCCCTGACATAGAGGAAGATTCCCCCTCCTCTTTTTTACCGGATGTCTCTGTAACCCAATCTACCCTTTGAATCTAAAACCTTATGTTTCAACTGCTTTCCTCATATCCTGGACATGAACTGTTTCAACTCTTCCCTTCAGGATGCATTGCATGTCAAAACAACTAGACACAGGGACAGGTTTTTCCCTCATGCCATCACTCTGCTGAACACCTAATTCCCGCAGCACTGTCTTATGTCTAAGGATAGTTACCCATTCCCATTTTCTTTTACTACTTAGTGTGATTATTATACTGTTGCTTTGCATGTACATTGAGAGCTTTTGCACTGGAGACTAATTTCTTGTGTGTCTAATCATACTTGGTGAATAAACTGTTCTGTTCTGTTCTCAGTAATCTACATGAGCCAAGTTTCTGTAAAGCAGAGAACAGCAGAGTTAAGAAAATTAGGGTTCCTATTTAGAGGAAAAAGTTCATCCATTGACAAACCTATATTCATTATTGAAGGTAGATTTGTTAGGTGAAGCAATGGGAATGGAATCCTAACCCGCTTCCTCAGTCTCACACCAGCATGCTTCTTCTCTTTCACTTCCTTTATATTCTCCAGCCATTGAAGAGAACTGCTGCTTCTCTGATCATACTTTCCACATAACTTTTTTCTGCGTTTGCAGAGACTGGAGAAACCAGAGGAAGAATGATCTTAGAAAGTTGTCTGATGTTCAGAAGCTCATTTTTGGTGTATGTAATCCATAATGAGTTACAGAAAATAAAAAAGAATGTCAAAAACACTAGAGAGTATTTAATCAAGGCTGCCATTAGTGGCACCATCTTGAGGATCTTGAATGAATCCTGAAGATTTATTTGACAGTGAAAGGCAGTTTAATATGCATGACCTGTTTTCATGCAGATCAGATTGTACACCCCTCAATTTTACTTTGATAAAACTATGCTTTCTTCAAACATACCAGGGGTTAGAAAATGAGGTAAAAAGGTAGTAACCCTAAACTGTTGCTGAGTTCAAGAATCAGTAACTGTGGACCTCATGTACAGAGCTATTTTTCCTAATAGAAAAAGTTAGGATTACTCATCAGCTAAATAGAGTTTAACCTACTAAGTGCTGTGTTGGTTGCTGTTGTGGGAGAACTGATACACCAAAGTGGCCTCAACCCTTTTAACTTTCTGGAGGTCCCTCAAGACCAGATTGGATCAGCAGGCCTGGGAGCCTCAGGAGACTGGAGAAATTACTGAGATGACCTGTGTAATTAACATGTTTTTTTTTAAATTCTGTTTTAGTTTTGTGCTTTTTATAATTTTAAAGTTTTTAGTGTTAATAATATTATTGGTAATTTGTATATACAGTATGTTTTTGACTTTGTTGCACACTGTCCAGAGTCATTGATTATGAGATGGGTGGTTATATAGCTGTGAAAACTTATTTAAGTGTAGCTTTCAACAGTCCTCCTTTGGAAAGCTCCTCCTAGGCTAAGAGCCCAAAGGGAGAAGTCTTTAGCTCATAACCAGAATGGAAGCAGTGTATTGTGGGAGAAAGGTTCAGATGAAAGCTAACAGATTAAGGGCCATTGTTTATTATAGTTGGTGAGTATATGTGGAGTGGATGAGTAAGAATGGGATTTTAATTCCTTTTTTATGTGTGGTTGTTGGGCCTCTACCTTTGGATCTAAACAAACAACAAAATGAAAAAGATTTATAACATGCTTCTAAGCAGGGCCCAATTCAACCACAGTAAAAAATTAATTTTAAAAAAGTATCAATAGTCAAAACTACACAAAAATAATACAAGCTACACATAATATGTTTTATTTATTTACCATACTTATGAAAATAAAATATGTGCACAGCAATAAAACCCTAAATCTATAAAGCTGGCATCCGTTCTGACTGTCTTACTTAGTGGGATTGTCAAAAACGAACTCATAACCGTACCATCTTAACTACCAACCATGATTGTCAACATCTGTTCACAACTGTTTTTGCCACTCAATCTATTATATCAGTAAGTTTTCACATAGTTTAAAATGTAGAGGCAATAAAACATCACGGGGTTTTATAGGCAGAGGAAGTAATTTTCACAGGAATCAGCTACTTTACAGAAGACAGGGCACTAAGTGTTAAAGGAAGGGCTGTTTGGTCCCACTCCAAGTATCTCTGCCACCTTCCTGGGTTCTGATTACAGGACTGCTAATGACCTTGTTATCCAACTATTGTTAATAAATGCCAAGCCAAATTGCTATGTGTTCACATCTACTTTTGGTAGATCAGAAATCTTGTTGGGTACAGGTATTGCTCAGCCACGTTTGGGTGCCACAGCAGGTATGACTACAAGGTAGTACTAGAATTTTCCAGACTTCTCTTACTGATTTCCGTTCCAATGCATTGGAAGTCGGCTCCAGTTCTATTCAGGATTTCATAGTCTTCATGGTGATAATGGTCCTTCTTTCAGCTGCTTTCTGCTGTGACACATGAATGACAAGGTATTAAATATATTAGACATAGTATGTGAGGTTCTGATGACTAGAATTTATGGTCTCCCAATTTCTAGCCTGGGCGCTTAACCACTACACCAGACTAGCTTTCAGCAATAGAAGCTAAGAAAGAGCTAGACTTTATTCCATGAAATGGTGGTAATTGTGACTTTCCAGAAACAGTCCCTTATTCAGCAATAAGCCTTACCTGGTATATAACTCTCACAAAAATTCATGTGTAATCTTTATTATGGAGAAGAATAAAGACTTTTTTTTACAGATTTGTGCTATGTGGAGCAAAGAAGCCAACATTTTATAAGCCTGTGTCCAGAGCTTTTTCTCCCAACTTTCCAAAGCAATGCTTGGTATGGTTTTGATGGCTTTTGGTGTCAGCTGAACTATGATAATGTGATGTTTCTGTATACTGGGAAACCAGTGGTTGCCACCTCAACAGACTTAGTTTTCACATTTGCACTGTCTGTTATATTTATTGTAAGAAAAAAGAGCTGACCAACATTTGCTATCACTTAAATTATATCATGAATTAAGGAAGAAATGAATAAACTTTGCTATAAAATATTGTTTCTAATGAATGCAAGGGTAGATAATGCTTAAATACCTTTGATATTCTTTGGGTTGCTTCCAAAAGGCTTTAAAACTTTTTTAAAATAACATCTCTTTATATAGTCAACAACAGGTGCATCATTACTGGCAAATGCTTCACCTTTGACTCTCATGGCATCACCATTGTCTGTAACCAGTCAGAGTGTGACATCTACTCCATTGACTCCTTTTGGGATGCTGGGGAGTCTTGTTCCAGTGACTATGCCTTTTCAGTTTCCATTGGAGCTTCTTAGCTTTGGAACAGACACAGCTGGAGTGACAACCACCTCGGGATCTACCTCAGCAGCTTTCCACCATAGTATAACTCAGAGTAAGTAAAACTTTTTAAAAAATATTTTTCAGTAAATGCCTCTTTATCAATGGCAAATTCTTTGAATTTTCTGCATTTGTTCGGAAATTAGTTTGTTGTTTATGCCTATAATTATTTCTCATTGTTCTCTTGGTGGCTTAATTGTCTCTGTTGTGATGTGGCTTCATCTATCTCCAATCTACAACACAGTCCTTTCAACAGTTCCAAGAAGGCTCCACACCAATTTGCATCACTCAAGTGACCCTGATGACATAGATAAGCCTCCAGGTGACCTTAACCTCTAAAAGAATGCAAATGACCAGCTGTCTGCAAGGAGTATAAATCCTTCCATTCCCCACCATCTGGTCAGAGCTGAAGAAGCTTCTTGGATAAGAAGCAAAACGTCTTAAAAAAAAAAACCCCAGAAAGCCCAGTTGCCTCTTGAAAAAGCCACTTTGGAACAGCCATGACCTGGATGACTGAGAATCTCCATAGACATGGCTATGAGTAGATTTTCCAAATAGGCAAATCCATGTGCAAGGCCTGATGAGTTAGCACCAGTAATTTATACAATAATCTTTTGCAATTAATGCATGGATTGGCAATAGAAAGTAGCAGTGTTATTGTGAGACAGCTTACCTTTCCTAAAGGTATGTGCCAATCTATATATATATATATATAAATGGATATTGTGTGTGTGTATGTTCCAGCATAAATCTGGAACGCCTCAAGCAATTTCAGCCAAACTTGGTACACAGATGACTTACTCTCTGGAAACAAATACTGTGGGGTTAAGACACCCCTAACATCCCTTGGGCTGTGTGTTCTGTGAAGATGCAGCCTATAGAGCAGTGGAGTTGCCATGGTAATGGCTTCACAGTACTCCCCAAGGGGGCGTTTGTAATGGGGCCTGTCTGCACCATTACAAGACCGACATGACATACGTCATGCACAGGCGACATTTCTTGACGCTTCTGGGGGCACAGGAAAAACATTTTACACTAATTTAATTGTCACTGAAATCAGGGATCAGGGAGAAGTTTATATGTTGCCCATCTCACTTTATTTTTTTTTTCAAGTTTTATTAGATTTTTATTTTTAAATAAACACCAATATCACTACATGAAAAGTGTGGCCCTGGGTATAATTCATTTTGATATAGACATCAATAATCATATTCATAATGGTTGTGATATTAATCCAACTTACATAATCCTAGTATTAATATACATAGTTTTCTTAAAGTAGTTATTCAATATTGTATTCCATTTTATTGCCAATGATATTATAAGCATACATGATAATATCATCTTTCAACCTCTAATCTTTTCCATCAAATTGTTACTTATATTCTATTTAGTTAATGTAAATTCATGCATAACATTGATATATTTATTGGATATCTAGTTTTAATAGATCTAATCCTTAAGCATATGCTTAACCATGTCCTTTTTTCGAGTATTGTTGCCAAACCTTTCTTTCATAGGTAGTCCTCAGTTTACAATCACAATTGAACCCAACATTTCTGTTACTAAGCAAGACGATTGTGAATTTGCCCCATTTTACAACTTTTCATGCCAGTGTTGATTCTTGCCACAGTCAATCACTGCATTTATTTAGTAACACAATTGTTAAGTGATTCTGGTTTCCCCATTGACTTTGCTTGTCAGAGGTCGCAGAAGGTACCACATGACCGCAGCACACTGCAACCATCATAAATAGGTGCCAATTGCCAAGCATCCAAAATTTGGTCACATGGTCACAGTAATTCTGCAACAGTCATGTGAAAAATAGTCATTAAGTCACTCTTTTCAGTGCTGTTGTAAGTGCAAATGGTCACTAAAAGAATGGTTTTAAGTTGAGGATTACCTGTATATGGAGTCATGCCCTGAGTGAGCCATTCTGTTCCACTTACCAATAAAGGAGAATGAATGTAGCTCAGTTGAAATGGGGAGGGGTTCTCTAAGCTGGTTGTTTTCTTGCAGATATTTCGTTACCCAACTTTTAGGCAATACTTCAATCAAGGAACTGCCGAACAAGCTAACAGTGAACAGCCTAAGCAAATAACTACCAAGATCACTCCCACCAATACTGACAGAGCAAGGCAGTAAAATATAAAGTAAGAGCAAACCCACTCCCTACTAGCACCAATGATATTACCTAGTTTAGGTAATGAAATGTCTGCAAGAAAACAACCAATCTTGGAACACCAAGGACCCCTCAACTCTTTCACTTAATTTCATTTGTTCCTTAGGCATCCAGTATTGTAAGCTTCATTTACACTTTGACCATTTCAGGGTTTTCATACTTTTCACATTCTATATTTTGACTGTGAAGAACATGTATTTCCGTTCAGTTCAGTTGATATCATCAGTGACCAATCTTGTAGTTTTGGACTAGCAAGATAGTGATTGGCTTAAAGCCATCCACTTGAATTTGTAAATCCCAAACCTCAGGACTACACCATTAAATAACTAAACTTGCTGTCTACAGAGAGGCACCAAAAACTATGATCATGTTAATTTTATGATTCTATCTGGGTTTTTTCCCCCTCTTTTGTGTGCCATGTCAGATTTATTGAAGGGTTTACAGTCAGGAGCTCAGCATTCAGCAGCACTGTCTCATACATCTCTGCCTGCTCATTTGCAGCAAGCTTATTCAGGTAAGAAAATATATTTTCTCACTTTTCTAAAGAGAAGCCTGTAAGAAGTCTTACAGTACAGTTTCTACGGTGATAAAAATTTCTTAAAACCAGTTTTGACAATGCAACAACTTTCTCAGTGGCATGGCAGGACTCCCTTTACTCAATGTGAATCTCTTAGAAATGCTCTAATTTACAAGTCTAATTTGACTTAATAGGAGATCGGATTCAGTTACTTGAATAAACCCTTCCAATTCTAACATGTTTTCCACAATCTGTCCAAAACATGGGAAAAAGTACTATTCAGCAATTTTGTTACAGACATAATTCTGCACGTGGATTAAACTTTTGTTTTTTTTTTAATTTTAAAAACAACTTTATTTAATTCCCAATTACAATAATTTAAAAGGTCATTAAGACATAGTACCAACAAACATTCAAAAAAGTAAATAAGAAAAAAAAATCAGACATCGTATACATATAAAGAAAACAAGTCTATATATTTCTAGTAGTCTAATCGTCGTAGAATCTATTGCTATAAGCTATAGGGTGTTTATAAACAAATTATATTTCTCTTGTCCTTATCCATTTATACCAGGCATCCCAGTTCCGATAACATTCCTCCTTTTTTTCCCCTCTAAAGAGTTTCGTGAGGTTGTCTGCTTTGGTGCATTCTAGTATTTTGTTTATCAAGAGTGTATCTGGAGGGGTTTCTCCACTCCTCCAGAATTGCACCCACAAGATTCTGGCTGCTGTAATTATATGTACAATCATGTGCCACTTATTCCCCTTCATCCCCGTGGGTTTTATTTCCAGAAGGTATATTTCTGGAATCATGTCAACTTCCGTTTCAAAGATTTGTTGTAACTAGGCCCTAACTTTCTTCCAGTACTCCTTTGCTTGCCCTGAAATGGTGTTTCCGCCAAAATATAAGACCAGGTCTTATTTTTGGGAAAACACAGTGAGAAGAGGGAAAGGCCTTGAAGGTCAGGAGGAAGAGATGCTAGGAAGGTAATGATCAGATAAAAGGGTCTTGAGCCTCAGGTAAAGAAAGTAATGTGAGAAAAAAATCCTCTCTAGTTTTCACAGAACTAGAGGGAAGGAGGAAGCAGATGCCAAAAACACATTGTACCTGTGCTATGGTCCTGGTTTAATTTCCTGTAAGTTTCCACGTACAATTTAATTAATTAATTAAATTAATTAAAAATTAAGCTTTTTTAATCTATAAAGCTTAACTTGGCTTAACACCAAGTTACCTTAAGAAAACTTTCTCCAGATAGAGTTTTCCTACATAATATCTACATTCTGCAATTCTTTAGTTTTATAAAGTTGGGGGGTGGGTTGCAACTAGGAGAAGTTGTTTCTCTTTCATGACCTTCACATTATGAAATAGACTTCTCATGAAAGCTAGATTTATTTTGGTATTCAAAAGTAAATTAACTTAAGTATTAAGATGATACTATTATGGTATCTTTTAAATGTTTATTCAATTTAGCCTGACTGTTGATTGATTGTGGCTATCTGTGTGTTTGGTTGTTTCTAACCAAGGATTTTGTTCAGGCTTTTTTTTAACCAAGGATATTTATTTTCTATATTTTATACACCATCAAAGGTTGTATGATTGCAGTGATAGAGAAATTTAATAAATCATCATGTCTCTTTTATGAATTGCTTTCTCTTTTTCATCCTCAATTCTAGATGGCCAAAGCAAAGTGGATGCTAAGTTACAGAGGAAAACCCAGTGATGTCCTGCTAAGTAAGGGAGTAAATGTGGTTCTGCTTTGCTGATGGAGAATGACCAGTTGGGAAAGTGCTTACATGGACACAGAGCTGCTGTTTCTGTCAATGTTTACATATTCTGATCCTAAGCACTGTGGTGAGGACAAAAAAAAAATACTTGATCAAAGAGAGAAGAAAAAGGAGGAAAGTGTTCTTATAAAAAAAAACTCATGGTTTGATTTTGTTTTCAGGACAGTTCTCAAAGCCTTTTATCCCAATTGTCTCAGAAAGGGTTGGCCAAACAGGTTCAGTTGTCAAACCTACAGCAACCCCAAACCTTTTTGCAGGCTGATGTCTGATAAAGGAACTATGAAAGGAAACTAAAGTAGACATCAGTATCTACCATGCAAGTAAGGCCATCCATCCTGTTCAGCCATGTGGATGGAGGCTTCAGGGAAGTCTACAGGCTATAGCAGTTAGAGGCATTCTCTGCGAGTCTGAATAAGGTGAAGTGTAGAGAAAAAGTGTTTTATATCAGCATAAAAGGAAGTACGCGTTTTCTCTACCCAAAATCAAGGCTGTTTGGTTGCTCTTTGAAGAGCCTGAAAATTATATTTAATTTGCTTTGGGTAATATTTTCCCTAGATACTGTAACTGATCAGGACAGAGAATTTTCTATTTCAGATAAAGATTTCAAAAATGGAGAGTGTTTTGTAATCACACAGTTCAGTGGAACTTAAAATCTTCCTTTTAGTATCAAAAATTCGATATAAGATTAGCATGAATTGGCTTTATCAGAGCATACATTTGTTTTCAGTATCTTTGATGGAAGGTTTATTTTATTACTTTTAGGTTTGCTGAACCATTTCAGAGTTGCCTTATTTTTCATATATTGATAGAATGTAGAAATATTCCGTTTCTCTCCTTTGGGAAGATAGTTTCGATTCTTCTTCCTCTCCTATTAGCTTTGAGAAGATATGTGCTGTATTGATTCCTTACAGCTTTTAAGTAAGACCTTTTATCAGAACTGTTCAAAGCTCTCCCCAAAGAGTACAGTTGAGGTGCCTTCTGTTTAGGCTTTAACATTCTTATTCCCAGTATTCTTTAAATCTGCTAAGCTGGGAGATACTTGATTTGTTGTTGCTTGAACATACAACTTGTAGGCTGGCTTTGATTTTAAAACCATTATGTTAGAGTCTAGGAAAGAAATGTAGGAACTGCTTTGTATTGCACTCATTAATTAATGCAGAAGAAGTGTTTTTCAGGATGTAATTCTGGGAGAAAAAGTCAAGACAATGTCACATTATGTTGTAAACGTTTCAGTGGAGGTCAAATCTAGAAATCATAGTTTAATCCCCAAACTAAAGCCTTTTCTTTAATTTAAAATCTGATGTTTTCTTTTTTAGTAAGCATTGGAGTTTTTTTAAACATTCCTGGTGATATGGTCATCATCCAGCAGAAATATGTATATATGCCAGCATGTTTCGCTGGAGGCTTCTTTGATTCCAACTGTAATCTCTTGTGCTGCTCTAAAGGGAAATGACATTTAAAAAAGACAACTAGTTGTGTCTGTTGATCAGCATTACTTGCTACAGTATGAAATTCAGTAATATCTATGGCTTCCTATAGAATTGTACTTCTTATGTGCATATAGTTTTACTGTATGGTGGCCAAGATAATTCTTCTTCTGTTTTGTGACAGACATGTATTTAGTTATTAAGTTTACAAAGATATGTTATTTCATCTTACAAAGCCAGGTAGCTAATCTTACTGATTCAGATTACTTATCATATTTGTAAAACATGTATATTTAAATAATATATAATATAAACATCTTAACTGAATGTTGGGTTTACCATATTAATTAAAAAAAATTTTTTGCACAAAAAACAGATTAAAAATAGAGTCAAATCAGTTGAATAGAAGGTTTACAAAGGGCTTTTAAAAAAACATAACTGTTTGAAAGTTTCATAGAAGACACTAAAAAGTTAAGAATGTTTTTTGCATCCTCAAAGTCTTTCTTTCTTCTCCCTTCAATATTAATTGGTTAATTTTATTCTCTTGCTTGATTTACCTTCATTTCAAAGGTAAGCAAAATGTTCTCCATGAGCCTGTCCTACAAATAGCCAAATATACAGTTCTTACTGAAGACTTACTGTTACATAAGTTGTTTCTTTATGGCAACTTCAAATCTGTGTATTTAAGCATGTATACACACACACACACACAAATAAATAAAAATACATTTGAAAGAGAAGACTTAAAGAATTATATTTGAAACAATGTTTTTAAAATATAAAAATGAAATTATCTTAAAGAGGCATACTAAAACCCTGACACTCCATATTGCATTATGAAAACTAAATATTAAGTAGTTAATAAGTTTTACATTTAGTTTTCCCTTATATACAATGATAGAAAGCATGAAAGGTAAAACCATTTTTAAATAAAGATTTACCTTTCAATTCCACACATTTTTCTCTTTTAGAAATAATACCCAGTACAGAATAGAATTAGTAATTCTATGTTTCTGATTATGTTTTCCCATAAATTTAAAGCAGAACATTTGGTGGCAGAAAATGGTTTATTTTTATGTTAAGAGTTTGAAAATTTTCTTATAAATCCAAACACAAGTGGTTTTCTTGCTGCTCGTCAATATTTCTCGTGGCATGCAATTGGGGTCTTTTTGTTTTTTTAAATATATGAAGAGAGTTCAGCTCTTTTCAGCTTAAGAGCAAACTGGAGTATCTGGAGACATAATGAAAGAAGTGATAGAAGACAATTGCTCCTGATGTTCTCAATAAAACAAGAATTTTATGATTAGAATAAATCTAAATGATAACTCCATGAGCTTCTTTACAGTGGACATAAGGACATAAAGAAGATAATCAGAACTGAAAGGACCAGATAGAATATCAGTGCCATTACAATGCAAGTGAGATATACTTCCTGCACAGCAATTTTTAATTTAGGTATTTTTAACAGCCTAGTTTGTCTTAAAATGTATTTGGAGAGTTAAATAGCTTATGTTGAATCTGTTCAGTATTCACAAGCAATAAAAGGTAAAGCTTTTGTTTCTGAATTTAAATTGTTTTGAGACTTAGGGCTAAAGTAGTGGTCATACACTGAGCCTCAAATATAAGCAATAATTTTGACATACAGGTTTTGAATTTCAGAATCATTTAAATTATGTGTTTCTTGTCCCAATGGGGACAGTTAGCAATTCCTTATCTTGGATCTTTATGAAGTATGGAGAAAAGATATAAACAATGAACAATGCATACTTTCATCCCCAAGGTAACATATGATAGCTTAAAAATCATTCCTTTTTCAGCCTTTTGTATTGTTTTGTCTCCAGCTAGACAGATGGGAATGTTGAGTCAAAATCTCAGGTGTGGGTGCTGTGGGTTTGACATCTGTTTCCATGAAATAAAGGTTTAATTTATTCAGTAGGCTATGAATGGGGCAGATAATCATGGTATGCTTCTTCAAACTCTCAGCTGACTAATCCAATCTCCATTTGGCCTCTCCATTTGATCCAAAGCAGTTGATATAAAAATAATTCACAAATCCCAAGATACCATCAGTTACACTGAATCATAATCAGATGATAGTTTCTTAGGACTCACAGTTATTTACTATGTTTGCTGCTACATTCATTAAAATATTTTTGATTATATTTATAAATACATTTAAATCTAGTTTACACAGTGATTTTTAGAACTGTTTGCCCAGAAAAAATTAGGATGTCAGGTGTTTTTTTTAATGTTGATAAGTGATATAATTATTACTCTTATTTTTGAACTTTTCAGAATAGTAGTACAGGAAAAAAATCATGTTAAATTTTGGGAAGTTTTTTTACCTATTTACATAATTGGTTATGTTGGAGGTCACAGAACACTTTTATTTTCCAAAAACTTAACACCAAGATTAGAATAATAAATAGATATCATAAAATGTATGGAGTTATTCCTCCAACATACTTGATTCAGGCTTTTGGTTAAGTGCCTTTTCTTTTTGTTCCCTCTTATCCCCAAAAAGTATATTCAGAGGTCCTAAAGTGTTTGGAGATACTTGCAAAGTCCTTGATCCTGCCCAAATGATTTTGTGCTGTTAAAATAACTTTACCCTTCTGTAATTAGTGTTCAGTACATGTAATGTTATAACTGCTGTTGCATAATTGTCATTCTTACGTGCTTGTTCTTTGCACACAGCACTATTTTCCTTATGTTGAATCTGTTGTGGGTTTTTTTTTGGTAGTATTAATGTTTAGTTCGGAAAATGAACTTTGGCACAATTTATAAACAGTGTATTTGAGCAACTGTAATGAAGTGGTTGGTAGTAACTAAGCCATTTCACCTGGAGTTTCAGATTGTAATTTAAAATATCAGTCTAATAATCATAATGTTAAACCAGCCATTCTAAAATTTGGCATTTTTCCCTGTGACAGAGAAAGAGCAAAATATTTCTTCACATTAAAAATGTTATGAATAATTTATATTTGAATGGTTACAGACTAGACAATAAAATATTTTATATTTCTGCAATAAAAATATTTTCATATGGCCTCTGATGCCTAAGAAGCCTTTTGCTTCACCCTAGGAAGCTGCCTGTTGATGGTGATGGTGATTTAATCTTCTAAATTAAAATTTTAGTTTTCCATGCAGTGAGAGCTTCTTTGCATTGCTCAGACATGTATCGTTGGATACATTGCAAAACAAAATTTTGCTTTAAGTAACAAATTGGCTAAATCAAAGAATAGCAGTATACTTTTAAACAAAAAAAATCACAGCAAGATTTCCGTTGTTTTTTTTACCAAATCTGTTACCAAGATTTGTGACAAATGTAAGAATGCAACCCACCAATCAAAATAAGTAATCATACATTTTAAATTCTTTATTGTATTTATAAAACTTTTAACTTTTTAAAATTACCATATATTATTATTAAGGTTCTACTGATCTTTAAAACAAAGTTGCATTCTATTTCAAATCAATTCTGAATGGATGGTTGAATACTCAAAATAATATTGAATACTGCTAGAAATTAAAGAACTATCTTTTGTTCAGATAAAGCAATTTGGTATGATTGAGGAATATAAAGTATTTTATGTAATTAGTTAACATGTTTCTAATTGCAGTAGCAGATAAGAGAGGAGGTTGAATTCCCTGCAAGAGTCTAAAAAAACTTCCTTATAGCAAGGAAATTCTTACTAGGAAGAAAGGGATCAGTTGTCATGCTGAAATCTATTACAAACTATATATCTGGTTTTCAAAATTGAGTTTTTACAACTTTGACCATTTGTTCCTAATTTTTAAGAATTATTTTCTGAATATATTTCTCAGGACACTATTGCGCTCTCTCTCTCTCTCTCTCTCTCTCTCTCTCTCTCTCTCTCTCTCTCTCTCTCTCTCTCTCTCTCTTTCTCTCTCTGTGTGTGTGTGTGTGTGTGTGTGTGTATCCATCTTTTAACAAACTTTAGAAGTTGGAGAAACTTGTGTTGACACTTGAAGAAATCACTTGGAATAATCCATTTAGATACGAATTTGATCTAGGCTTAAGTACCTGGAAAATGACTGGCAGAAGTGAATGCCTCTACAACAATCATTTCAGATACCAGAAATAATATAGATTAGGATAAACTGTAATACAAAGAACTGAGGAAGGGATACTTGATGACCTAGAATAATCTTCTGCCAGTCCTCTTGCAGATACCTAAATCTGAATCCATCCCCATATTTAGATAATTACCAAGTTGTCTTTTAATTGAATTATATTTTGTTTAGCTATGTCAGAAAACTAGGATTCTCATCACTTTCATCTGGGGCAATTTTTGTTCAATGAAATATTTTTGTTCTATGTAACAAACACATTTCTGGAGCTTTGTATCCCAATTATAATTCTTTAATCTTTGCAGTGCTCCTGAAACAATATAAGTAATGTACACTTTGTGTTATAAAATTTTGCTTTTTACAGTACATTAGACATTTTAATTTGGTGTGGTAAAAGGGAAAATATATGATTGTCTCATCACACATTGGAATAGTTGAGAAAAGTCAGCTAATTTAAAAGTAAAGATTATAGGTAGGTCTCAGATCTTAGAGGTGGTTGGTCTTTAGTACAGTAGCGTTTTATTTTCAGCACTGCCTTTCTCTGTAATGCTTTAGTTCAGGGGGTCTTCAAACTTGACAGCTTTAAGACTTGTGGAC
>JANHFR010005798.1:14253-28713 GCA_032468015.1 Mimophis mahfalensis
TGGTTGGGGGTCACCACGACATGAGGAACTGTATTAAAGGGTTGCGGCATTAGGAAGGTTGAGAACCACTGTTATAAGAGGAATGTGTATATATAGGAATAAGTTGTTAAAACAGCATTTTAAATGTTGGTTGTGTTGCATAACTTCATCTAACATACATCTCAGGTTACAGTTCAGCAAGTTGTGCTAGTTGCTGTAATTTAAAATGTTGTCAGAGTATGGTGTCAGTTGAAATTAGTTTGATTAGCGCTGTTGAAAATTCATTGAAATATGAGAGTGACTTTCGGCATGCTTAAGTTGTCAGATTGGTTTGCCTTGTTGCATAGCTGAAGCCTACCAGCTGCTTAGATAGTCCTTAATGGATTAACAAATGCTTTAAGTAGATTTCCAAACCAATTTTACTTTAGCAGAGGTAATCCTCATCTTACGTCCCCAGTTAGGACCAGAAGTTCAGTCATTAAGTGATGCAGTTGTAAATTGACACATCATGTGTAAATTGACATCACATAGTAACAACAGTCTGTTGCTGTCATTAAGCAAATTTTATCAGTCATTAACCGAGGACCCACCCCAAGCCAAACTGTTCCAGGCTTGGTCCCTCTCAGTCCTGAGCCTCAGTTACATAAGGGGCTGCCACCAACTCCCCCCACTGCCTGTCTTCCCCACCCCATCTCTGCTGTTTTGGCTGCCTTGTGCACTGTCTGGCAGGGCAGAAAGCAGCCGCAGAACCTTGTGGGTCTGGGGCTGCTTGGTACGCCCTTGGAAGGTTTAACCCCAGCCCAGATCCCCAGTGCCCCAGATGACTTCAGTGCTGGTTTTAAGACGGTAGGTACAGCCTGGTTTTCTGGAATCTAAAATAATAAGATTGTAACTTGGGTTACCTGTTAACGATGTTGGACACAGAACTGGGTGCTTTTCAACTTCTCAAGATCCTCTTAATTTTCTGACTTGCTGAAGGTAACATTATTTTTAACAAAAGGCAAGGTTTTATGGTACCCTGTGATGAAGAGCCACAGCATGTCCAGTCTGTTGAAATTCATAAATTATTTACTTTCTGTTTTATTTTCCAGTATATCTTTGGGGAATTCAGCCCTGATGAATTTAATCAGTTTTTTGTGACTCCCCGTTGCTCCGTTGAGGTAAGAACAAATTTAAAATTTTTAGAAGAGAAGAAAAGTTCTTGTTTTTGTCAAGAGCAAATAACTCCTTAAGCATTGCCCTTGTAACCTGCTTCAGTTTAAGTTTTACAAGTTTGCTTTGTCTATTAAATGTAATTTTTTTCTGATAAATCTCTTGTGTAAATTTCTTTTTAACAGTCTCAGTAACAAAGGCCACTCTGCCTGTACTTCAAATAATTCAAGAAAAAACCCCTATGTCCCCTATGGTATAGAAGAAGGAGCACATAACAGTCAAGAAGAAAGAGATGAGGATAGAATGTAACATGGTTGTCTACTACCTTAACCATGTTTTAGATTTGAAATGCCGTGTATCATTTAATAAACCAATCACTTGCTGGTGTTAAAATAATTTCCTTCTAATTCTTCATTTATTTCTACGCAGCTGCCTCCCTACAATGACACCATTTCATGTGGTCTTAAGTCCACAGGAGAGCTCCATGATGGTAAGAGGCCATTCCTTCTTCACCACTGTTTTCCCAATCCTTTTGAAGTCCAGTGTATTGCAGGTTCGTTTACTTGAGTTCAGCTTTGGGGATTTGGATTGCTTTGCATCTTCAGCTTACTAACCCAATTACCAGAAATATTCCTGTTTTACAGTATGTTTAACTAATAGTTTATCCTATCCTCTCACTGATCCTTCAAATATTTTTATTTTAAATCAGCTAGGTTTGGTGCCTACGATGATTGTCCCTTATATGGAGCTCCCAAATCTTAAAATGAACTGGATTCTTGATTTTGAAACCCATCCTTGAAATTGGGAAAAATGGAAGTGGCCTTTTATGTAATTATTTTTGGCTGTTGAGAGAGAGGAGGAGGATTATTTGAAATGTTTGCAAGAAAAATATTTAAACTGTTTTATCATAGGAAATAAGCAAAAATAACGTCAGATTGTGTTCTTTGATATATTAGTAATATGTTTTGCTTATAATGAATTAGTTTCTCCCTGGGCAGAATTCACACTTGGTACTGAACAGCATAAAGCAGTTACTCCAAAGGGCACTTCCCCCCTCCCTCCTCTCATGCACACACACACGACACTCTGTGTGTCATCCTGGTTAAGATATTTATGTTAAATCATTAAGGAGGAAACTGATAAGTAACACTAGACAATTCTTACTTTTACTGTGATTTTCTAAAGCTCTGATTTGAGCTAATGATTTGCATTCGCCTGGCTTTTTTGCATACATGAAATCTAAGCTTTTTTCCCTGCCTTATTCATTTTTCCACATCTTCCTTAATTGCTGTGTATTATAGCATTTTTTCCCCCTCTCTCCTAGGAGAGGAATATCAGAGGATTGAATTTGGTGTTAATGAAGTGATCGAGGCAGGTACATCGGTGCTGAACAACAGTGACTACAGTATTTCAAGTACCCTGAATCCTCAAGCACCGGAATTCATTCTCGGTTGTGCACCGACCCCCAAGACGCCCGGTGACGTCCTTGGCGAAACCAACCATAACTCCATTGACTGCCAGTTCAGCGATGCTTCCCTTGCTTTAGATAATGGTTCTAATGCTGAAAGCGACAGCTTCTCTGGGAGCCTTGGACAGCGGGAACGCAAAAAGAAGAAGAAAAGGCCCCCCGGATATTACAGTTATTTGGAAGGTGTGAGCGACGGTGTTCCTGCTGAGGCGTTGATCAACGGGCATGCTGGCTCACCCAGACTTAACAGCATCAGCATAGACGATGTAGACTTTGCGAGCGATGTGCCAAGGACTTGTAACAGCCCTGACAATTCTGTGGACTTCAGTAGCGAAGCTGTATCAGAGGATTTGGTTTCTAGCGCTCTAGATACTACCAGAACTGCAGGGCAGCCAGAAGTATGCAGTGTTACTAATTTGGAACAGTCTTGTGTCTCCTCTGATCAGGAGAGAGGCAGCCCGCTAAGGACAGCTGTCGTGCAGCCTTGTGCTGAAACTACTGAAAACCTTGGCATTACTAATGGGCAAACACTTGAATGCTCTAGCGAGGGCACAACCGCCAACGGGGTGGACTTGCAGACTGCGGAAAACGCTGACTCAGACCAAGCTAAGCTGGAGGAGGCCTCCCCTTCGACCGAGGCGGTCGCCCCCGTTCCAGGGTCAATGGTGGTTAATCAGCCTGCAAAATCATGGGCAAGTCTGTTTCACAACTCAAAGCCCTCTGTTTCCACGCCTATGGCTTATGTGGAGACTAAGTATGTCCCTCCTGCTGTATCTCCTGTGGCCCCTGAGAAACAGGTTGACGTCAAAGAGGGGCCCGTTCCAGTTTCTGAAGATCCTGTAGCCATAAAGATTGCAGGTATCGCTTGCTCAGGGTTGAGCTGAAGATAAGTGAGAGGTTAAAATAGGAGAAAATGGTGTGGCGAGAGCACACGATATTGGGGTGAACAAGAATGTATTTTTTTAAAAAATCCAAAGGTGCCCCCCTCCTCCAAAAGACAACTAGACTTTACGTTTTTCCCTGGAAGATATTTTGCTTCTCATCCACAAAGCTTCTTCAGTTCTGACCAAATGGTGGGTATGGAAGAACTGAACTGAAGAAGCTTCGTGAA
Source organism: Mimophis mahfalensis (assembly GCA_032468015.1). Taxonomy (NCBI): domain Eukaryota; kingdom Metazoa; phylum Chordata; class Lepidosauria; order Squamata; genus Mimophis; species Mimophis mahfalensis. The sequence continues at coordinate 17,964 of JANHFR010005798.1, forward strand.
TCATCATCCTCTTTTAACGACCCCATAATCCCTTGCGGGACAGAGTCTGGGCAACTGAATGGAGCTAGCACCGTGTTTACTGGCTGGATGCCCTTCCTGTCACCAGTGCAGTTTTGTTCAGCAGATAAATTCTCAGTGTGCCCAGAGAGAGAAATATCTGCCCCTACCTAGGAGCGAACTCACAGCCTCCTGACTGAGGCGAGAGCTCCACCTCTAGGCCACCACACCACTCCTAAGAAGCTTTGTGAATGAGAAGCAAAGTAGATTATCTTCAAGGGTTGCCTTTTGAAACAAACACCTTTGGGACAATCATGACCTAGATGACTGAGAATCTCCACTGACATATTAAAATATGATTACAGGGTGGTTGCCTCATTTAGCAACCATTTGAATTTACAGTGGTAGGGGTTAGTGGAGAATGCAGAAGTAAAATTGCAAATTGCAGTCGTATAATGTCTCAACTAATGCAGTGACTTGCTGCCATATGCCCATTGTGGTCACATGATTTTCTGCTTAGCAGTAATTTTCTACCCTCAGCCGAAGTTCCTAAATGAGGCTGGCGTGTAATTGAGTGTTTCTGTGAAGCTACACTGTTAAGTTTTTAGTATTGTTTTGAGTTGATAAGTAAACTATAGGTATAACTTCCTTTGAGTCCTGATGCCAGACCTTTACAATTCCCATCCTCTCCACCTACTCTCCTGATTGAAATCTAGCCCCTTTCAAGAAGTTCTGAAGGACCAAACTCTGTTGGAAAAAAATGTGGTTGAATAGAACTTGCTCAAATCTCTGATCCCCTTAAGAAAACGGATTGAACCATTTGGTAATGGACAACCACGAAACACTGAGTTGGAAAATCAAACTAGGTTCCATTTGCATAAAATCATGTGAAAAGCTTCCCTGACCCAATTGGCATGTTATGAATGAGTGGTAGTAGATCCTACTGGCCTTAATTTCCTCTTCCTTTCAGTCAAATGAGTAAACAAATCAGAAGGCATTGGCTTACCTTTCCCAAATCTGACATTCATTCATTCATTCATTCATTCATTTATTAAAATTACATCCCACTCATCTCACCTAGAGGTGGTATCTTCCAGATCGGACAGAATTGCGGCTAAGAATTCCCAGCCAGCCAGTCCATGGACTGGATCCAGTCTTGTTGGGGCAGGAAGAAGACCTAGGCCTCTTGGGAGTGGGAGGAGGGCCACCTGCTGCCAGGCTTCATGACCTGTGACAGATTTCCACATCCTGGTGGGCGTCAGGCTTCCCAAGGGCTCGCCCACACCCTGAAGTCATCCAGCATTTGCTTAATGACATGCATGGTCATTCAAGGACTGCAGTGGGGCGGGCTGGGATTGTGGTTGTTGAGCAAGGCTGTCCTGTGAGAGTCTTGCTTAACAACCATGACTTATAGCCAAAATTCCAGGAGGAATTGTGGTTCTAAGTCAAGGGCTACCCATGGTTGCCAAGTCTTCATCAAGTAAGATTGGTGACCAAAGTATAGTAAAATAATTCTATGATCCTGGACAATCTACTTGAATAAGTTAACTGTGCCTGGTGCAGATCATGATAGAATCTGAACCACGAAGACATGCATTTGTCTTGAGCTTGATATCCATTCCATACTGGAAAAATAAAATCATATGTGCTTCAGATCCATAAAAATAATAGTACTTAATCACATTTTAGGCTGATTTTCTTTATCTTGAGTAGAACATCCAAAAGTAAATGCATACACTATCGGTGATGGCACAGTTGTCTGCAACATATACTGCTGTTTTAAACTGTTTGCCCCTGTAAAATTTGGCCAATTTTAATTGCATATTCTTTATATAGTAATAATCTAGCAGTGGTATTGTACTAATCGGATCATCCCAAAAAATATAGAATATAGCATTTTAAAAATAGTACTGTTAGGTTTGTTTCCTGCTATTCAGTCTCCAAGGGTTATGTCTATAATGAAATTTACCTGTACATAATAAGTCTTTTTGATTTTATTAAATATGTATTATTGGGACTCTTACTGCTAGTGCTGGTTAGAGAGGCTTTGAGGTCAGTAAGGATTTGATTCTTCAAACTTTAAGGAAGCTTACTTAGCCTTTCTTAATTTCTAGTGCAGCTTCAGTCAAGCATTTCAGAACACGACTGAATATTGGATCAGATCAATACAGTTGTGATACTGTCTGGTCTTGAACTCTCCTTGAATTTGCTTAATGGTTATTACTGTATTACCTGGGAAATAATGTTTTCATACTCCTAAACATGTATGTAATTAGAAAGAAATGACAGTATCCTTTTCTTCCCAGTTAGACCAGTTCTAGTGGGAATATTTAAAATAAATATAAACGATAAAACGGTTATGCTTCCACGTTCTGATGAGCAACTGCTGGTGAAGTTTCGCGCTATATGGGTGATACCGTTTCCCTTATTTGTAACTCCATACCAACAAATTTTGTGATGAAGCAATGCCGTAGTAGGCAAGATACACTGTGATAAATTGCTTTCTTTGACCACAAGGGGATGCTGAAATTCTGTTTTTCGTTTTCCCCACTTGATTTGTGATAGCTTCGAGCTGTGTTTAGTAGGCAGGCGTTTCTTGATACCTTTGAATTTGTTTTTCATCTGACAGAATTACTGGAAAATGTAAAGCTAATACATAAACCAGTATCCTTGCAACCACGAGGGCTGATCAATAAAGGAAACTGGTGTTACATCAATGCTGTATCCTTACCTTGAAAATATGTCAACCACGCTTGTTAATATCTTGTGTTTTTGAAGGACTAAGGATGAATGGCTTTTATTACAAGCAGGCATTAGCCAGTAGCTATTATAATAGCTATTCAGTGGCTCCCTTGCACTATAAAAAGTAATGTGTATTTTATTCCAAAGGCTATCTGATGTTTGTGTAAATTGCATCTAGCTATTTGTTTTTATGACTCCTTAATGCAATTCTCTAGACATTGCAGGCTTTGGTAGCTTGCCCTCCTATGTATCATTTGATGAAGTCCATTCCGATGTTTTCTAAAACACAGAGGCCATGTACTTCTACACCAATGATTGACAGCTTGTAAGTATATACCATCAGTTGGTGCTGGGGGGTTATAAATTGATCTCTTTTAAAAAAATTAGATCATTTTAAAGTTAGAAACAGGTACTTAAATGGTTATCACAATCATTGTGATCTCCACATGCAACTGTCTTGATTGTCTTTTCCCTTTTTCTGATTTGACAAAATCTAATTTTGGTGTGAGAAGAAAGAAGCAGCATGTTCTCATAATAATTTTGCCCAGCTACCATGGGAAAATATAAAATAGTAGCCATATTCTGGCAAAGAAAACACAGGCTTTTAATTTTCTTGCCTGAGGAAAAGGTATGAAATACATACAGAATGGCATTCAGAATTGAGATTTTAATGAAGCAGGCAGGTGCCGAATGTTATAAGAATATTTGATAGTTACCTTTTTCATACATCATTGGATTGTTGCACAGGTGTCTCTTGATAAAAAGTCCAGCTTACTGTTTCTGAAATCAGTTTTCATTTCTGTTTAGTGTCCGCCTAATGAACGAGTTTACAAACATGCCAGTCCCTCCTAAGGCAAAACAAGGTAGGTAATAAAATACTAGCTTCTATCTAACTTATTACAAAAGTGGAGAGTGGGAACCTTTGGAGAATGTAACCATTGATCTGAACTAACTTGCTTCAAGAACCGGGTCTTAGATTAGAACAGCACAAAAATCCAGTCTTGTGAAGAAAGTATGATGATGATCTGTTTCTGTACAGTAGAACCTCAGGTTGTGAACGCAGTCCATTCCGGGATTGCATTCGCAACCCGAATTGGTTGCGCCCCGAAGCTATGCTTCTGCGCATGCCCAGAAGGCAAAACGGCATGGAAAGGAAGGTTTTTGCGCCGTTTTTTGTTCACAGGCTGAGTTTTGGATCGGAAATCGGCTGGATTTTCAGGTCAGAACCCAAGGTCCCACTGTATTTTTAATATTCTTTGTATACATTGCAAAACTGACAACCCGTTGAACTGTTCTGTTACATTCTTACATCATTTATTTTGATGAATTGATGGTCTTCTGCCTTTCTGCTAAAAAAAGTCAGCTGTCAGTGAAAATACGAATTAAGGAACAGTGATTCCAGCAAAAAGAAACAAAACCAATATTTTAAATTTGTAGTTCCATACTGATCTGCCTCATTTTGTACCTAGCTCTTTGCTATAGGCATTAGCAACATGAAAGTTTTGTATATTGCCACTATAATATGGTGGCAGTAATATCCAAAGGAGTTAGCTGCCTTTGTTTTTCATAGATCCATAATTGTTCTCCTCTTGATGGTTATGACTTTAGGTAACACACCACAGTATTCGTTTAGAAAGACGTTTGAGAACAGTGGTTTGACTGGAGATGTATTGGTGTGTTTGTGTCATATTGTGTCAAGCAGCTGGAAGTTAGAAACTTACGCTAATTTTTGGTTGCAGCTTTAAGTGACAAAATTGCACGAGACATCCGACCTGGAGCTGCCTTTGAACCCACGTACATTTATAGATTGTTAACTGTCATCAAGTCCAGCCTGTCAGAAAAGGTGAGGATTCCCCACGTAAGTAATGCTACAGGAGCAGAATTTGAATTGTGTTTTAATGTGTCTTGTTTTATTATCCACCTGTGTCTAGAATATCCAGGTAGTATCAGACTGAAAGAAACGGTTACAGGAATAATGTTTTAGTTGCTGATAAGATTCAGAACACGTCAGCCATAATCAGTATTGTGTCAAACACCAGGTACTACTTTGTCTGCCCGTTTTAAGAAGCAGCGGTTTAATTTCAGCATTTCAGACTTCATGAATGAAGAGGGTTGATTAACACAAGCTGCAAGACTGATTGCTTTATTAACGTTGACACTAATCAGTGACTGACCATGCGCATGTTTCATCATCATCTCTTAATAACCCCATAATCCCTTGCGGGGCGGAGTCTGGGCAACTGAATGGAGATAGCAGAGTGTTTGATGGCTGGGTGCCCTTCCTGTCTTTGTACAGTAAAGCTTTGTATAGCAGATAGATTCTCAGTTTGCCCAGAGAGAGAAAAATCTGCCTCTACCTAGGATCGAACTCACAGCCTCCTGATTGCGAGGCAAGAGCTCCACCTCTAGGCCGTCCCACCACTCTATGATGTGCCTGTTTCTTGCCCGCAGTTTCTAGATATTTCAGAAAGTTTATTTTTTCATTTCTTTGATTTTAAACTTATTTGTATTTATTGTTACATTTTCTCATTTATTTCTATGACTGTAAATAAATATTGAAACTATGTCACCGTAAAAAAAAAAACCCAACCTATTTTAGGATTAAACTGCAGGGCGAAGAGTCACTAGACCAATAAATAAAGATTCTATACTAGAGTTTCATTGAATTGTACAAACAAGTGGATTATACATTATATTGCAATGTTTATTACAACCAGACTGTCTGAAGAGGTTTATGTATAGTTACCATCCAAAGCTTTAGCAATTGGTACGTGCAAACAATAGTCCTAAATGCTATACGGGTAGTCCTTGACTTATGACCACAATTGAGCCCAACAGTTCTGTTACTGAGTGAGATTAAGTGAGTTTTGCCCCATTTTATGAACTTACTTGCACACTTACTAAGTGAATCACTGCAGTTAAGTTAGCAACACGGTTGTTAAGTGAATCCGGCTTCCCCGTTGACATTGCTTGTCAGAAGGTTGAAAAAGGAGATTAGACGCTCCCGGGATACTGCAACCGTCATAAGTATGAGTCAGTTACTACGCATCCGAATTTGGGTCATGTGACTATGAGGATGCTACAACGGTCATAAATGTGAAAAGCCATCTGAGGTCACTTTTTCAGTGCCATTGTAACTTTTGAACCATCTTTAAAAAAAAACTTGTGAGTCAAGGATTACCTGTAATTTCCCTGTGATGGAGCCCTTATCATATTAAAAGTTCTCAAGGAGGGAATGGATCCTGAATTTGTTCAGTTTATAGCTGTTAATATAAACATCTGAACGGAGTTTTAACCCTTTGAGTGTCCAAGGAGGAAGTAGCATGGTGTGCCTTCTCCTTGGTTTAAATGCATATGCGTTCAGTGGAGGAACAGGTTAGGGTTGTCTTAGCCATGTATTCTGGAATTGGAATGCAAAAAAAACACGACCCATTTTAAAATAGAATTTGGGAGAACGGTGGAGGTGGGTGTACGGCCTCGCCTTCATTGGTGAGTTCCTGAGCAAATCTAGGCAGCTGTTGGTATTGAACAGTGAGTGACTGTGAGTAACCTAACACAGAAATCATTTATGCAGGGTAGGCAAGAAGATGCCGAAGAGTATCTAGGATTTATTCTAAATGGCCTACATGAGGAAATGCTGATTCTGAAGAAATTGCTATCTCCACATAGTGAAAGTATGTTTTCGAATAGCCAATGTATGAGTCTTCTTTACATCTAACTCTTTTATATTTGCTGCGTAAACGCTATGTATCATAAGTCACCACTATTTTTCTTTCGTGTAAATTGTGGTTAATGGTTTTTCCTTTAACTCTAGTATGAAGTAATTGCTAAAAACAGGAATTCAGATTAAGTATTGCATCCACACTGCCCAGTCATAGCCAAGGCAGGTTTCTTTCTTCTCCAGCCTCTGCAAAATCATTTTCTGTATTTCCTCATTGCTCCGCCCACTTGGCATGAGGTTTTAACAGTAGTTAGTGTAAGAAACTTACCCTTTAAAATAGATTTCAATGATGTACTTGGCCAGGGGTGTAACCATATTCAAGGGCAGAGGTAATGCAGCCTTCAGTCACCCATAGCCCTTTTTCACCATCCATCTGCTTCCCAAAATATAGCACCGTCTCTGCTAAGAATAATCTTCTCTATTTTTCTCTGTGGCTTTGGGATGAGGGTTGGAGTTGTGCGATTGTGTTTTTGTCTCTGTCCTCAGCCATTGCTTCAATGTCACCTGTATGACGCCCCATCATTTGTCCCTGACGAAATGCAGCCCTTGATTAAAACCATCACTTGTTTAGAGAAAGCCATGCTTTGTTTTGCACAGAAAGCTTCTTTGGTGTCACCCCGCAGCCCATTTCAAAACAAAGTGATCCGTCCCCCTTCGTTATGTGGTGAGCCTGGGCAGGGATGACTGTGTCCCCCTTTGTCCTCTGTAAAAACAGTTTCCAACGGCCCGGAAACCCAGCTTGTCAATGAAGAGGATGAGCAGGAAGAAGAAGGTGAAGGCAGTGAGGACGAATGGGAACAAGTCGGCCCACGTAACAAGTCTTCTGTCACGCGGCAGGCAGACTTTGTCCAGACGCCAATCACAGACATATTTGGTGGGCACATGAGGTACATAGTATTCTAATCGCGTCACTATTGTCCTCACTGGACAGCGTTTTGCTTCCGATATATTTGGGGGTGATGTGTGTTGGCATTTCTGAATTCAGTAGTAGGAACAGCAGTGCGAGACGATTAAAAATGATCGAAAGGGTAGGGGGGAAATCTCAACCTGCACAAAGGAAAGGCCTTCAGCAAAAAATCCAGAACTGTATAGGAGGGGAGCATTTTAGACGGGAGCATTTCAGAGTGGGGGTACCACTGCAAAGGAGGTCCATCAATTAGAAGTATATAAAAATGAAAAAATCAACTTGAAAGATGAAACAAAATAGAATAAAACATAGTTACTTCCCCATTGCCATTGACGATAAATGGCATTTGAAAAACTAGATTTGTGTACTTTCAAAGTGCCTTTTGTACATTTAAACTGACAGTAGTTCTTGTGGGTAAGCATGGTGTCCTATTTTTACATCCAAAGCAATTAAGATGAAACAGAGTGATTCCTGTTTTCTCCCCCCCCCCCCAAGAATATCTTGTCAAATGAGAGAGCCGCAAAGTTCTAATCCCACATGTGTTGTCTGCTTCTGCCGCACCCATCCTACTCACTACAAAGTAGGTCACCACAGAAATAGGATCTCTTATATTGGAAAGTGGGGGTTTTTTTGTGTGAGTCTAGTGGTGGAGATAGGAATTATTTACTTCTTAAAAAAAAAAAATCCCTTAGAAATTGTTGCATTTTTCACGTCTTTCTCAAAAACGATGAATTCAGCATCTTTTTCCTCTTAGCATAATTTTTGGGCTGTGTAGATCCCCTCTCTGCTGCCAAAATTTGTGGGAAATACTATTTTTTCATTTGGAAGTTGTACTCTGGAGGTTCAGATACGTACAATTTTGTAACACTAAAGCATTTTTCACGGCTAGAATACATTTTGAGTAACATCTGTAACAGAATTAAAGTCATGTTGAGCTTCTGTAAGAAAACTCACAAAATAAAGGCCACAAAACATAAGACCATCTTTACGAATTGCTTAAAAGCAGAATTAAGTTTCCAGATTGACCTCTCAAAGGAGGAAACTCCAGAATCTGTCAAGGCCTTTTGCCATCAGCTTTAGTTTAGATGACAATAGAGTATGGAGCACAGTTAGCTTGATGTGATCTCAGAGGACAGGTAGAAAGTTGATTCCATAGACCTTTGAGGCCCCAACTCTTTACGTACAAAAAAATAAATGGCATTTTAAGTAGAAAATAGAAGCAATATTAGAGTAATACGCTCTGAAGAAGAAACTCCTACAAACACCATAATGATAGCCTCGGTCTATACCAGTTGCAGCTTTTGTACACTCTTTAGTGCAAGTCCACAAATTTTCTATTTTTTAAAAGAGAGACATGGAACTAGGTTGCTAAGGGTGACTTTATTTCTTTTTTTTTTAAAGGTTTAACCAGATTGATCCATTAACTAAAGCAAAAACAGTGGTTCCAGTTTTGTGAAATGGGGGGGGGCTAGGCTTTTTTTTTGTAATATATCAAATTAAAAAACAACAACAACATTGAAGTGATTTCCACCTGCATTACTCACCACAGGCTCTGTAGGTTTTTATTACCCCCTCTGTGTGCTTTGTGAAAACATCTCTTGAAATGCTAATTTAAAACATCAGCCCTCATAAGGGCGAACACAGTCTAATTTGAAACAGCGACAGCTTCCCTGCTATTCAAGGCTAATGAACCCTATTCTGCCTGAATAAATAACCCGACAGTTCTTACGGTGCCACAAAGAGGACGCTAATGTAACTGAATGGAAGGAGCAAGCTGCCCCTTAAAAACAGTAGCTGTGCTATTATGAGGGCTTAACACGGACCAAGAAAGAGCTGCTTTTCTGCAGGAAATAAAGATGCCACTGTCTGACAAGGTGGCCGTGTAGGAGTATTAAAGGGACAGAGTTTTATTGAATTGGATTGCCTTGGTTTTATTCAGAAATGTGTTCGGCACGCAGCGCATGAACTTAAGCACGTACAGCAGGAGGATACCGAAATCTTCGGTAGGCTATGAACCAGAAATAGGTTGAAGATTAGAGATCCCGGAATGCAGATAATTCCTTTTGCAGTTCAAAAGAAAGGGGGAGGCAGGATAGCGACAAGTCTTCAAGGGGTAATCAGCAAGCGACAGACTTCCCAATTATTTATTTATTTTTCATCCCATTTCTTGTAACAGGCTGGTTAATTCTGACTTCACCTTTCCACAGAATCAGTTGTGGTTCTTGCGTCACTCAAAGGCTTTAGGGTATCTTTATTTTAATGTGCATCATTTTTTTTTTATTTTTTATTTGGGGAAAAATATGAATACATTTAGTGTAGAAGATGACCAGGCTGAACATGAGGGAGGGGTCAAACACATCATCAGCTTCGGGCCTCTGCACACCCACAAGAGCTCTTAATTTCAGTGCACGTTGAATTCCTTTGTCCTCTTAACTCCCGCTAATTTCCCTTGACCGTTAGTAGTTCAGATTCTTGTGGAGAGCTTAAGCTTACCGTAAATCATACACGTTTGAGCTGCCTGCATCTCCTGATTTCTGCAGTGCTTGACATTTGGGAGGTTACCAGACTTTCCAGGGTTCAGTAATTAAATAGTTTTTCAACAACTCTTCCCTCTTCCTCATTACTTTAGGTCTGTGGTTTACCAGCAGAGTTCGAAAGAATCTGCAACTCTGCAGCCATTCTTCACTCTGCAGTTGGATATCCAGTCCGATAGGATACGTACTGTTCAGGATGCCCTAGAGAGCTTGGTGGCAAGAGAGTCCGTCCAGGGCTACACCACGAAAACCAAGCAAGAGGTAGGTGTTTTCTGGGTAGTAAAATACGCACTTAAGCTGCTTGGTGTTGTACACAGAGTCTTCAACATATGACTCCAATTGAACCCAAAGTTTCTGTGGCGCTAAGCAAGACATTGGCTGAGTGAGTTTTACAATTTTTCCTGCCACAGTTGTTAAGCGAATCGCTGCAGTTGTTAGCACCATGATTGTTAAGTGAATCTGGTTTCCCCATAGACCATGTGACCACAAGGCTGCTGCAACCATGTGAAAAACGGTCATACGTCTCCTTTTTTGTGTGCATGATGCCGACATCTTTTGCAGCCACCAGCCAATTGGATACACTGCTGCTTTCTTGCATTGGTTAGCCCAGGGGTCTGCCAGCTGTGGCTCTGGAGCCACATGCGGCTCTTTCGGCCCTTTGCTGCGGCTCCCTGCCAGATGATCCCACCACTGACTGGCTCCTGCCCTCCCCTCCCTGTCACTCCTCACCTGGCCTGAGAAGGTAAGGGGGATGGTGTGGGACAGAGACTCACTCCATATTCCAGAGCAGGAGGCAACTGGGTGGGAATAAGGGATGTGAGTTGGCCCCGCCCACCCAGTCATACCGGT
>JANHFR010005800.1:41378-53718 GCA_032468015.1 Mimophis mahfalensis
CACATTGATTTGTGCTTAACAGATTGTAAACTGCCCTGAATCTCCGGAGAAGGGCGGCATACAAATGGGATTTTTTTAAAAAAAGTGTCAGCCTGCACCTGGAGGGGAGTGTATGAAGAAATGGAGCCAAATGAATTGACAGTTAATTGGACAATGTGATATATGGATAGGTGCAGGGGGATGGATTTGAGATTTTCATTTTTGGGTGGAAAAACCCGGGACTCCAGATTCAGGTTTTTCCCAGATGTGCCAACATGACTTCTCTAATGAAAGTTCTTACTTGGATGGACTTTGTTTCCAAGTGCTGACTGGATATGGGGGAGTTTTTTTTGGAATGCTGACATATAGGCCATGGTATTCCATCTCTGAACAAAGGGATTTTCTTTATACAGTATATTAATATCCATGGCTACTTATCCATCTTTTTAAGCCACCTTACAAGGATTTTTAACAGTCTTGACAAAGTGTCTTCCCTATTCTTCTGCAGTATCCACTCGGTACAGGTCAATATAAACATGATTTAAAAATGAAAAACTTACCAGTGATAACCTGTTCAGTAGCCAATCTAGCTATTATTATTGCTGCCACAATTCTAGTTACACCATGGAATTAAATTTCAAATGCTGGAAACCACCAACCATCTAGTCAAAATACTGGTGGAGGGGGAGACTGTTTATGCTCCAAATGCAATTAAAACTGAATTTTTTTCAAAAGGCATGAAGGAAAGTTAAAGGAGCTGTCATATGAAAAATTGTGCTTAATAGGAGGTTAGAATGGAAGTCTGCCCACAAAACAGAATATCAGCAAAAGGGATTAAAATGATGCAAGGCAAACTACCAAAAATATTCTTCAGAAAATGGATAATCTTGAATTGATTGCTATATGGAGACATAAAAGAGTATGGTAAAGAATACCCTATTTTTTCAGAAAGACATAGATCTTTCTACAGTATAGACATGTTCTGGATTGCTAAAGGTTAACAAAATTGAAATACTGCCAAAGAATTTTTCTGACCACAATCCTATTATTTTAATATATAAGAAGTCTAGAACTAATAGAATGAAATGTTCCTACTATGTGATCTAATATGAAAGAATGTAAAAGATATTAAACATATTTTTAGAAAATCTCAATAATAATAGTATGGTATGTCATACTATATAGGATAATTTATACAGGAAAAAAACAAATTATGTAAGAAATGAGGATAAGTCAATGAGATCTCCAAGGGGGAAAAATATGTTACAGCAAATTAAACTCCTACAGTATCAGCTTTCTATGTTAATGTTGTTAGAGATGGAAATAAAATTCAATTCTGTTAAACTTCTGAATCAACAAATAACCCAGGAAATGAGAAAGGAAAGGAAAGGAAAATCAAATATTAACACGAGAAAATGAGAAAACTATGGTGAATTATATTGTCAAAGAAAACACTAATATACAATGCTATGTAAAAGAGAAATGTCATCAGCAGGGGCAGATAGATACTTAAGGAACAAAACCTGCGAAGTTCACTGATACCCAGATATCATTAACAATAATGAAATTTTTGATGCTATAAAGAAGAAAAAAGGTACAGTCCTTGATCCAGATGAATTACCAACTTGTTATAAATACTTTGGAAGTGAGTTTTCATTAGCTTTGCAAAAAAACAACCTTAATATATTCCATTTTGGATAATAAAAAGATACCGGATAGTAGGAAAGGGTCACAAATAACAAAATTTGACTTTGTTACAAGTCAGCATCATTCCTGAATAGTGATCATAATGACAATCTTAGCCTAAATGCTGAAAATGTTTTACAAGCATTTATCCATGAAGACCAATATAGACGTTGGTAGGAAACTTTAGGAATGTTTTCAATGTATTAAGAGTACTTGGAGCAATACAAAGGAAAACAAGCTGCCTTAATATTTCTTGACACAAAGAAAATTTTTCAGAATTTAAATTGGGCTTTTCTGTTTGTAATTTTTGAAAGACATTGATTTTGGAGAAACTTTTACTGCATGGGTTAAATGAATATATACTGTACTTCACAAAAGGCACAAAGATAAGGAATGGGGACTTGATCAAGGTCTAATACAGAAATACACAAAGGGCATTATTTTAATGCCCTGTACACCGCCCTGAGTCCCTATGGGAGAAGGGCGGTATATAAATCCTAACAATAAATAAATAAATGAATGAATGAATGAATGAATGAATGAATGAATGAATGAATAAATGAATGAATGAATGAATGAATGAGGCAGGGAGGCCCACTTTCTCCGTTGTCATTCTTTCTGGCTCTTGAAGTTTTCAATAGAGATGTAGGACGAGAGAATTGCTAGAATGAAAGTTAAAAGAAGTACATAAACTAAGAGCATTTGCCAATGGTTTGATTTTAATTTTGGAAAACCATTTAGGAGGGATAGACGTATTAATGGAAAAAACAAGGAAGAGATGTGTGTGTTGGCTGGATTTAAAATTAATAAGGAAAAAGAAAAATACTGACAGAGTATAAAGATGGAAAATCGAAAAGAATTATTTGTAAAAACTGGTTTTCAGATTGATAAAAATTAACATATTTGTATATTATTATAACTAACAAATTATATGTTATTTGAAATGTGGAACTGAATTCTTTAATTGGCTGTGTGTGGTAAGATACACAAGGAATTTGCCTCCAGTACAGGAGTACTCATTGTATACAGTTTCTGAGGGAACTTCTTTACTTAGTTTGAGTTTTAGGGGGTTAAATGTGGCTACGTGGGGTGGGTAGTATGTTGACACGTATTTTGTATAGCTGTCTTTTGTTAGGTTCTGTAAAGTTAATGTAGGTTTTCAATTTCGTTGTTCTGTATAGGACAATGACAATAAAGATTATCATATCGTACTTCCAAAGCAACAGAGAGAATAATAATACCAATAAAATGGGGAAATAAAGAAGATAATAAAATGGATAAATACTACTACAGTCACTATACTAACTATATGAGTTAATATACACATTAGACAAAACTGTTGGAAGTGTAGAATGAAATTAAGAAAGATTTATTAAGATGGGGAAAATTACATTTGTCATTGTTGTGAAGAATTTCTATGATGAAAATGAGTCCCCAAACCCCAGGCTGCGGCCTATTACTGGGCTGCGGCCCCTTTGTAACCAGGCCACGTGAGTGGTTGGCCAGCACGTGCACACACAAACAGCTTGAGTTGTAGGAGCAGTGGGCTGTCAGGTACGCATGCACGGAACTCAACTTGCATGGGGTACAGGCTGGCCCACTACTTGTTTTCCTTCTCCCTCTACCAGCTGGGCCCCCAAGCTGTAAAGGCTAGAGACCACTGATCTACGGTAGGATGGGTTTTTTTTTACTTCAGACAATATCGTTTTGAGAACTGATCTACCATTTAAATGGGAAAAAGACAAATTCAGATTTATATATTCAGATTCTCCAAATGCAAAGCAAAAAAAGGAGGAGTGAGAGTATCTGATTTTAAATTGTATTTTCTTACCTGCTTTATGATTTGGATAAAGGACTGGCTGTTATTAAGAAATAAAGATATTTTTAGATTCAGATGATCTGAGGTTTGGGTGGCATGATTACTTACAATATGGTAAAGTTAATGTAAATTATAAAAATTATATATGAGTGCCAGTCTAAAAATATGGAATAGATACAACTCCAGCTACTACACCCGAAAATATTTTTGTTGGCCTCAGCTTGAGAAGTGTTTTAAACAGTGGGTAAAAACAAACAGTAAACATATGAAGACTTGCTATTATAGGAAGATGGGGGAGCTTAAGAAGAAATAAAGAGAACAATTAACCATAGAGAGATTTATTTTTTAATAATTTCATATGCCCAATAAAGAGAAAGATTTCATATATATTTAAAAGTACCAGGGACAGACTGCGATGAAATGGCATTTGAAAATGAGTTATGTAAAATAGTGAACACTTAATGACTAAAATGTATAAACTTTTATTGAGATTTGAACTAGTGAGTTAAAAAATGTATGATAAAATGAGCCAAATATTTTGTTTATAATAATCAAATGGATAAAATGGGAGACCATATGGTTAAAAAATCTGAAATTCAGAGTCTTACAATTTAAAAGAACACTTCTTTTAAACAAAATGATGTAATGTTGGTATATGACACCACAGGAATTGTCTAGAATGTTAAAGTTACTTCTAATCATTTTTGGAAATCTGAAAAACATGAATGGAGATTTTACCATGAGTTGAGAAGTACATTTAGTTATGCAGAGAGTTTTGGGAACCAGAACTTTTCTTATTAGAACTTATGGACAATTAACTGAAAAGTATCATGGACCATTGGTTTTACACATGGTAACTGCACAAGGCTATTATATGCACAAAAGTGAAAGGTCAGAGAAACGCCAATAATGGAGGAATGGAGAATGAGGATGGCTGTGGTTGCAGAGATGGCTGTACTGATTTGTATTATTAAGGAAAGAACTACAACTATTTTTTATAAACACTGGAAACCCTTTATAAGACACTTTGCTGAAAATGGACAAAAGTGAGTTGCTGATTTCCAGACTGATTAAAAAATTTGTTTATGGGAAGAAGGGAGCTTTCCTATGCAATGTGAGACAGTAGAGATGGTTTGTAACTGCTGCAAAATAAGAAATCAGATATGTTTCTTGGAGGGGTTTTTTGCCATTCATTTTCCTTTTACCCTATTACAATCTTTCTTTTTCTATTTCTTCTACTATGTTTCTATAGCTTTTAAAATCTTTGTCATATCTTTTAATTAAAAAAAAAACATTCATTAAAAATTAACTGGTAACGATATCCATGCTATTTCAAGAAAGCAAGCCTATAAAATATTTTAATTTGTCCAGATTTATGTAAAGGGAAAATGCTATCTTTGCACTGATTTGATAATGATACCACTGTCAATGCCATTACCAAGGATAAATTCAATACTCCATCTTCACATGATACCTTTTTATTACAATATCAAAAAAGTGGGGTGGGGGGAGGTATGCAAGTTTTCAGGATCAACAAGGTCCTTTTTTTAATATTTTCAGGAATGTGCCATCAATACTATATTTAAAACCATAAGAAGGTTAAAAGAAACACAAAAGAAACGCATTTTCTTCATATAACATTCTGTGTGTCTTACTACCAATCACACCACCTTCTGTAAACCCTGATTTTTTCTGTTATGCAAATATATATATATTATAAGTAAGTATGTATGTATGTTATGTATGTATGTGCTGGAAGCCCCACCCACCCATAATTAGCTATGTTTATTAAACTTCTGTATTAGTGTCAATCGGCTACAGATACATATTACTTTAAGAATTAAATACATAACTGTTTAATTCAAACAAGCAGAAGGGCAAGAAGAGAAAGCATTATGTGGATGGCACATCTGGTTGTAGATACCAAAACATTCAACCATTACAATTCAATGATTCTCTAAGTAATCAACTTTCAATGAAACATCTCGGTTGAAATTACATGTCAAAATACGCTAGATAGTTTTCTTTACTACAATCATACTGTAGTAGTTTAAGAAGAACTATTACAAAATGCTTTAGTTAGTGTACTCCTCTTCACAAAGAGCCAAAGAAGCAATGTAATAGTTGTAGTAGAGTGTGGGAAGAATGCTTCTAGAAACTAGGAATTTCAGAAATATATTACTTGGTAAGCAAAATAGCTACAGAACTCACAGCCACAACTGTTATGTCTACTATTATTTCACTTAGTTAGCTGCAGGTTCAGTGCATTCAACTGTGCCCAGTCTCTCAACGATGATTTCTGCCATCAGGAGCCGTCTGATAACACTGTTTCTCACTCAAGAACACCCCTCCTTTATCTGGATTAACTCTGTAAACATACATAGAAGAGTTAAGATCCCAGGAAATAAAACGAGTGCTTGCAATGGCCCACCTAAGTGAAATTTTCAACCTGAGGGGATTCAAAACAACTTAATTTTTAAAAAGACTAATAGGCAAAAATGGGGGTAGAGAAAAAAGCAAGGAGGAAAAGAGAATATAACCAACAGAGCAAATACTCAGAAAGAGACCATTCACTGACAGTTGTGTCTGGTGCAGAGTGCCCTGCTCTATAAAAGTGATTGAGGACCTAAGGCTTTTAAGTTACAAAAGACCTCAGCAGGCCTAGTCCATCTTCAACGTCACTGAAGTGCTTTGACAAGATATAACTTTTCCCCGTGCTCACTGGTGAAGATGGGAGCCTTTTTGTAGTGTTCCACCAACTCATCCATAGTATTAAATCGACGCTGCCCAATGCAATAGACATTGTCCACCAGCTGCACCTTGAAATGTTTGTTCTTCCCTGAAGCCTTTAGAGATACTGAAAAGTCACTGGGCTGCAGAGAGAAAGGAAAGACAAATGTTTAGAGAGTGCACAACATGGGACTTAAAGTCTGTACTCCGTCCCCACATACACTAAGGATTAAGTATTTTAAAATGTGCATTATTGCCATCAATGGCAGAGTGACTAATCCACTGTAAGTATCTTAGTCACATCAGAGACTAATATAAATCAATCTATTTATCCAAAATATTACTGATGTAAACCAAAGGTTTAAATCTAGGTCCAACTATCTAGAAATAAATTTCCATGCAACAGAATAATAAACATAAATATTTAAGTGCAGAAATAAGGTCACTATTCTAGCTTTACATTTAATTCCATGACCACAAGAGGGCCTTTCTTATTTTTTTAAAGGATGCCTAACACAAGTTTTAACAATTCAATATTTAACATGGCCCAAGATAAACATGTGCAATGCCACATTACTGGTTTAAAAATATATTTAAACCTCTGCTACTCTTATCTCATGATACAAGAATTAAATTTTCAAACAATGAACTTATTTTTTGCTATTTGTAAAGGGGAAAAAAATCACTCAGCAAAGATTCTTTGCTTCCTCTTGTTTTTCCTTCCTCTTGTTTCATTTAGCCTCTGACTGCAATGGTTTTCTACTGACAATAGTTTGCTTATTTCACTTTAAAATGATGTGCGTCAAAAATATTTTTTCAATTCCAATTTCGTGTAGTGAAACATTAATCTCCTTTTGGCTATTTACCTAGTTCAATGCAGGAGCTAGACTGAATGTTTAAATAACAAAACTGGTACAAATGATTGATTTGTAAATTAGATACAGGAAATCCTCAATTTACAACCAGAATTTAATACATCCAAATTACTGTGATAAACCAATGCAGATAATAAACAAAATAAAGTTTAAGGCAGAATTA
Source organism: Mimophis mahfalensis (assembly GCA_032468015.1). Taxonomy (NCBI): domain Eukaryota; kingdom Metazoa; phylum Chordata; class Lepidosauria; order Squamata; genus Mimophis; species Mimophis mahfalensis. The sequence goes on from JANHFR010005800.1 coordinate 48,631, forward strand.
AAAAACATTTGTAGAAATTAAAATACATTTGTAGAACAATCTAACATCTATGAGAGAGATCCAAGATACAGCCTGTATTAAATTAAATGTAAATATTAAAAATACAGCATATATAATAACGTTTAAAATTAGAACAATAGTATCTAAAACTATTAATATCAACAAAGTAACAATATGTAAATTTTAAATGAATGATAGTTACAAAGAATGCATTGCAGGAGATTAGCTCATCAAAGCCTAATAGATGTACTAGCTAAGACATACTATGAGCTGTATCTGGCTATACTCTGGGTGACCAAGTTATCTACTATCAGAAGTAGTGTGAATTTCTTCCGGTTTGACTTCTGACAAGGCTGGTTGTAAGCTCCACAAGCCTGTTGAGTTTACACCAGGTTTCCAGGCCCGAGGGCTCCCCGAGGAGCCTAAGGTACCCTGTAGGGGTGGCAAAGCACAGGGGAACCACCAGATGGGTAGAGGAGAATTTTTTCCCCTCCCCAATCTAGGAAATCCCCAGCCGACTGCCAGACGAAGCGGCAGCAAACATGGTCACCATAAAGTCAGAACCATCCCGGGATAAGAAAGTGCAGAAGGAAGCATAAAGAACCAGAGCTGTGAAGGGCAGACTAGTAAATTAAAATACCTGATTAAAGCTGACTGCTCTCAGAGGAGAGAACAAAGAGCTTGTTACACCTGGAGACTGTGTGACTTTTAAACCAATTTTCAGCTGTTTTGATAGAAGCTGCCACCGAGAGGAAATGGTGGTGGAAATACTTGAAGGGTGTTGGGCTTGATGGAATCTCTCTGGGCTGTGACAGGATGACTGGAGAGCTTGAAATAATGTCTTAAATACTTCAAAAAATGTTGAATATTTTTAATAAGAGTGAAAAACTGGGACAAGGAGCTGACAGGGGGAAGCACCAAACAGTTGACTGGGTGAAATGAAGCAGAACCAGCAAGAGCAGAGATCGTCAAATGGCACAGTCAGCAGGCAAAGGGATTAAAGAGGAAAAGGAGTGTGGAACCAACAAGGAAGATTTGTCAACTCAAGAGAAAGGATGCAATTGTGGGTTAAAACAAGATCAGACAACAAATGAGGCGGCGAGGGGTCTGAAGATCACTTAAGATGGCGGAGGCAGAGAACCTGAGAAATGTGTTTGGAAAAGGGGCTGACAGTCAAAGACAGAATATACTGACAAAAATGGAACAGAGGGATGATGGGTAGTGAATATATTTGAATGCATAATCAATTGTGGCAGAATTGATTTTTTCTTCTTCTTGCAAGGGTATATTAGAACCAGAAGCCATAGTGGGGTGGATACAATAGCAATTCCAATATTCATGAGGTTGTTATTATTAGTACTTTTTAAGAGGTTATTGTTAAATATTCACAATGACTTGAAATTATTTTTGGTTGACAGGTGTAAGAAGTTAAATGAATGGTTAGTAAAAAGCAAAGACATTAACTGTAAGATAATGGGGGGAAGTGATCCCTGATTTGTATTAGAAAGAGGGAAGGAAATGGGGTGGGGAAGGAAGGTGGTCTAATAAAATTTTTGTAATGGAACTAACTAGTTTACTTATATGGTAACAATAACATTCTAATTAACTGATGAAATATATATTGAATAGATATGTAAATCTATTAAATCTAGTAATGTTAATGGGAAATATGATATTGGCCTTATAAAAGAATAAGGTCAAAGTGATGGAAGATTGAAACAAGGAACTTTAACTATAAACAATGTAGTTTATAGTATACTTTAGATAATAACGAGTTAATGTTTTTTCTTACTATGAAGGTAATGCTATATTGGAATCTATGTGTTTGTTGGGAAACTGTTGAGGCTGTTATTATAAGTAGCACTACTTAAGAATATTAATGATAAACATTTGGAATGAATTGAAGATGTACTTCGCTGATAGCGGCTCGAAGAATCTATGTTTAAAAGTAATGGGGGTAATGACATTACTTAAATAAAGAAGAGGGAGGGAAACGATTGAGGAAATGTGGTTTTTAATAATTTTAGGAGGGAATTAAAATTGACTTGACTTGGGGAATGTATTGATATTACCATCTTAACTAATTAAAGTTTTACATATTGAACAAATTTAAAGAGGGAGAAATGGCTGGAAATGTATTTTCAATTATTTTATGATGAAATCAAAATTGATTTGGCCCAAGAAATGTGAAGATACTACCATTTCAATTAATGATTTATGTATTGAATGAATTTATAATAAAGGTAATACATTGAGAGCTAATTAATGAGGGGAAATAATAAAGGGAAATTATGGTGCCTTAAACAAAATATGGTTAAATGTTAAAATATTGATTCAAGAACCTCAAGATTTAAATTTAATTTTAAGCCCCAAGACATTATAGAATTTGTCAAGAAGTTAATATTTTATTACAATGGTTTAAGTGTTATGTTGATTTTGTTGAATTTGTATGCCAAAAAGAATGTCTGTAAACAGCATTGTTCGTGTAATGAGAGATTTTATGTAGCATACAAATAAATTAAAAAAAAAAAAAAGAAGTAATGTGAGTTTCATTTTGAGGTCTCCATAAAAGGAGCAATGAAGAAAGACATGTCCTCTAATTTCCACTTCTCTGGAATGAAAGGGCGAGAGATTTATGTCCATAAGGAGCAAACAGAATAAGTAGCGGCAGTCATAAAACAGGTCGCCTATATGACCAACCAGATTTTGCTACCTTTTTAAAAGCAACCTCCTCGGTCATTAGGTGGGCTAGTTTTCCTGAGAACCAGAAGTAGATGCTGGGTTTCTTTTGGTAAAACATCATAAAACACGGGATGCTGCAAATGGCAGTAAATGCAGGCCAGTTGCTAAGTGCCAGAAATGAAGTCATGTGATCAATGGGGCCCCACTGGCCAGAATTTCACAACTACCTCATAAGTAATGCCAGGGAGGTCTGTCACAACTTCAAACAGTCATTAAGCAACCAGTTGTAAGTCGAGGACTACCTTTATAGCTTGCCAATAGCTGCTTTGCTAAAGGATTAGGTAAATTCTTTGTTAAAGGATTAGGTAAATTCAAATTCTCTCATGGCTATCTGTGAAGCGTGCAGAGAAACTGTAAATGATACAAAACGGTACAGCCCTTTTAAGTCTTGTAAACACATGCTTATACCGATATAGAACTGAAGTCTGTTTTTCTATTTTGATATTTTAAAGAGCTTAGAATGATCTGATGGATGACCAATCTTGTTAAGATCTAATCCAGAGGGAGTATCTGCAGCGGTTCCTATTTCCTGAAATCCTCGTTTGCTTTTATTCTGAATGTATTCCTTTTCTGCATGCTTATTCAGAAGTAGAAAGTCATATATGGCTCTCAGCTGAAAAAACAGAACAAAACAGTGACCTAAAATTTATTAGAAATTATTCTGAATAAAGTTCATTTTATGGATTGAATTTTCCATTATGCTACCCAGGCAAACTGACTATCTAATGTAGAAGATGCATTTACTTCTAAAATTAACTTATTTGCCCAAATTTTCTACCAATAGCAAACTTATTGCTCATTCTCCATATTATGCAGGAACTACTGCTAAGAAAAATTATTGGAGCAAGAATTTGTAATACTAAACTCTATTTGCTATAAGTATAAGGCCTTTGTAGTTTAAAACAGGAGTCCCCAACCTCTGGTCCCCAACCTGATACTGTCCCTCAGCCCACTGGGAACTGTGCAACGCAAGTGGTGGGCATGCATGAGAAACCATCCCCTCTCCCGTCCCTACCACCACTGCCAATTCACAGTCGGAAAGATTGGGGACCACTGCTTTAAAACATACAAAACCAAAAAAAGAAAACGCGTCCAATTCAGAACAGAATGCCTGAGACAAATGTTCAGTAATGTTCAAGGAAATGAATCATGAAATGCTTTGCAGTACATTTAAATTTTACCACTATGTCACTATTGGAAAACTACAAATTGGAGAACGGAAACTGAACCTAGGTATGAAAACTGTTTCATTGGCTACTGGAACATTGTTCTGATAATATCTGTAATATTAACTTTTGTGGAAATAAAGGAGTCATTGGTAAGGAAAGAATGTGGGGGATAAACTAAACTTGCTGGTATTGATGGAAGATTAAATACATCATTTTCTTTGTGTGTTGCTCTAATCCTGCCAATTCAAAGCAATAATTTCAATTACTTTAAAATTTGAAGTAGAATTCCTTCTCGATGGACAAAGTGAGCATTATGACAGCCACGGAAAACGAAGTACAGTGTTAAGATTGATTTTTAGACTAGTGACAGCTCATCCGGAGAAGGAAAAATCAAAGCAATGTGCTGAACAAGGCCTATGTAGCTCTCTCAGACTCATTAGTTGCAAAGCAGACATAAAAAAATGTTTCTGTCAAAGTCATTTCTACTGAAAAATGAATATTAATAATTGCTTTCCGAATCAAACTCTTATATTTACATCTCAAATGCATATGCCTATCATTTTTCCTTCCGCCAAATAACAAAGACCTTGTTTTTGTGGCATTATACTTAAAAAGGGCGGAAGAGGATACGGAAAAAAAATCTTTAGTTCTCCTCAGAGAAGCGCTAAGAGGCTCTGACAATCTTCCTTCTGTGGAAAGGAAAGGAAAGGTCTAGGCTCCCACCTTTCTCCTCACAATGGGCAAATATTTTAAGTAACAACAGGAAATTGGGGGGGAAAATGTGTATGTCACTGAATGTATTCTTGACTTCTTCCTGTTGTGAATGTTTAATTAATAAAATCTTAAGACTTCATCTTGGCATGTTATGCACACTACAGTGTGTGGAGGTTAAAGTCAAACTATTCCCTGCTGTCTTCCGTTGAACTCATTTCAAGAGTGTTTATTTTTATAGTTTGCATCTGTTTGCCTTTTGGGTTTTCAGCTCTTGGCAGATATTTCTGCGACTTTTCCCACTGGACCTGGTTGCTACAGCTGGATGCTTTGCAAGCAATCTTTCCCAGGCTTGAGACTAGTGGAGCTGCATGTAATCGTGACAGCTACTTTTAAGGCAGTGGTTCTCAACCTTCCTAATGCCGCGACCCTTTAATACAGTTCCTCATGTTGTGGTGACCCCCAA
>JANHFR010005803.1:32479-44093 GCA_032468015.1 Mimophis mahfalensis
GGTACATGAGGGAAAATTAATTTTTCCCCTTCATCGTTTGCGGAACAGAAATAGTAGTATGTATTCATAGCTCCAACAATATTGAGCTCTCAAGGATTTTACTGAGAAAAAAAATGAAGCCATGAGAGTTGGACTGAGGTGCTGCTGTTGCTGATACAACAGTCTTTGATTTGCATAGCAAGCCAAGGACAATTTATCAGGCAGATGATAAGCCTTGACCTTGTGCTGTTTGAATGGGACTGTCAAATACTCAGGGTTTCAAATATGATTATTTGTTTCAGAGGCTGGTAGAACTAGAAGAGGAGGTCTTTTTGTACTTCATTGGGTTCAAAGATTGACTGAGGGAAGACATACCTTTTTTTTCAGGTCATGCCTATGAGCTGTGATATGTTATCATTTTTCTTGGGACAAAGACCTCATAGAATTTTCAGAATAGGTTTTTATTGCCTTCACTTTGCAACTTTCAGGTTTCACAGGGAGATGGTGTGAGTTTTACAACGGATCCATGTCACCTGTATTTGAGAAGGTCTAGCCCAGGGGTGTCAGACTCACTGTCATATGATGTACTGTGACTTTTTCCCCTGTCACTAAACCAGGGGTGGGCATGGCCACCTTGTGATGCATACAGCCCATGGGCTGCGAGGTCTAGCCCGAGGATTTTCCACCATTTCAAAAATGCATAGCTTTTCCTACTGGCTGAGGCATCTGTACAAAAAGGCTTGTTAATCATTTTAAAACTTATTGCATTAATGGTTTGAAATTTATTGAAAATTTCTTCTTATACTTTTAATGAGGCGTGTACAAATGTTTTGAATAAATACAATAAATGAAATAAATGAATAAAGCAAGCATAAAGTGAGCTCTGAGTGTGGAATGTATTCAGTACAAAGTAATAAAACAGCTTTTCAGAAGATGCATATTGTAGTCCAGATTCATACATACAAAATAGCCTGTATTGATTTCAGTGGAAAAATAAATGGTTGCTCAATTTATGTGAAATTTGAATTATTTTTATGTTTAGATGTAAATAATTGATCCTGCTAACTACTAAGAATCTAGAATATTTAAATAAACTATTTCAGATACGTATAATGTGAATATTAACACAATGCACTGATTTTCAGAGTGCAGTCAATATCATTAGGACAAGGACAAGGACCTATTGCTGAAAGAATGATTAAGGATGCGTTGAGAACAGGAAATTGGATATTTCTTCAGAATTGCCATTTAGCTGTTTCCTGGATGTTATCAATGGAAGAGCTCATAAAAACATTTACAGAGCCAGGTAAGTATTTTAAAATTATTTTTCTTTCTCAGGAATGCTTCATCTGAAAGAAATCAGAGTTGATTCAGAATTTAAACTATGGGGTTATGTTGGAGGTTGGGGTAGATTGCAACATTTAAAAGAAAGATTGATGAAAGGTTGGTGCTCTCCTTCTGAATATTTCAATCCTGTAATTTAATAGCTACGAACATTTCTATGGGTATTTTACCTTTATACTGCAGTTCTTGATATTGAAACATTCCTGGCAGAAGGTTTTACATGCCTTTTATTTGTAATGGTTATCACTTTTTTTTCACAAACATTATTTCAGTTATCCTTGCAATAATCTTGTAAAATGGAACCTGATTATTATTCCCATATTGCTGCACAGATACTGAAAAAATCGTAACATGTAGGCTCTTGGCCTTTTAGTCAACCAGTCAGTCCTAGAGGAAATCAACCCTGACTGCTCTTTAGAAGGCCAGATCCTGAAAATGAAACTTAAATACTTTGGCTACCAAATGAGAAGGAAGGAGAAGAGCCTAATGGTGGGAAAGATGGAGGGCAAAAGAAGAAGGAGAAGAGCCGAATGGTGGGAAAGATGGAGGGCCAAAGAAGAAAGGGATGACAGAGAATGAGGTGGCTGGATGGAGTCACTGAAGCAGTCGGTGTGAGCTTAAAATGGACTCCGGGGGATGTTGGAGGACAGGAAGGCCTGGAGGAACATTGTACATTGGGTTGCTATGGGTCGGACACAACTTCACAACTAACAACAAAAACAGACTCTTGTCAATAGAAGACAAGACTTGAGTCATGGAATTTTTGTTCTTGGTTCTTTTTCTGTTGAATAACCTAAATATAATAGGCAATTACATATACTCATGTCCAGAAGAATGGTATGAAGCTGCTTTGACTGTTTATGGGAAAGATGGGATAGATATCTAACAAATACAAATTCAAAAATAACCACTAGGAAAGTTTTAAAGTGTATGGAAAGGAATATGAGGGAGAGGCTGGAAATCCTCATTCCTTTTTCCAGCAATAGTTTATCCCCCCCACACACACACACACACAAACTTTTTATGTCATGTTGAGTTCTCTGTCCTACACAGTCTTGATTTCTTTGTGTTCTAATTAAAAGAAACCAAGTTGTATCTCCTTGTGCCTATCATACAAAATGTTTCACTTGTGTCCAGGCAATCCTTGACTTAAATCCAGTCAGTTAGCTATTATTCAAAGTTACAATGGACAACCCAAAAAGGTACTTAGAATCCAATATCTCTGAACCGCCACTACCTATGGTTATATGACTGCATTTTGGATGCTTGTCAACCAACACACACATCAACATCATCGTAGCAACCCAAAGCTACATGGTTGTGATTTATCATATTTTTGCCAGAAAACTGGCATTTACTTTCAGTTTCAAGGGGGAAAAACTGCTTAATGACTGCAAGACTCAATTATAACTTAAGAACTACCTGTATTGTAGATGAAAATGTATGCTTTGTTGCTTGGCACATTTCAAAAATGCATACAGTTTATGTTCCATCACAGAAACTTACCGGTAGGTCACATTCAGCATGAAAAATTTAGAATTATTAGTTTTCAGATTGCTTCCCATGTTTAATTTTTATTTAATAGAATCTGCTGAAAAGTGAGGAATAGTAAATTGGTGAGCAATGATCATAATAGTTTAAAATGCATTTTGCTTTGGGAACTGGCCTATTGACCAATTTTTCCTTCACAGCTAGAAAGCTCAGATTTTTGATGAATTCATCATTCCAAAAGGGAACATGAAGGAAGGAAGACCTTTGATTATCTTCTTTCTCTCTCAAAACTTTCATTAAAGGATTTGCATACCAGCTGAAGGAGGGAATTTAGGTATGGGAATGTAAAGCTTCTCCTAGAAACCTTCCTTTGGCTCTTGCAAATCTTACATTTTCCCAATATTAAAAAAAAAAGGCCTGAAACTTAGTCAGGGTTCACAAAAATTGTAACATTCCCCCACTTCTCTGACACTGGAGTAGTCTCAAAGACCAGGGAATAAAATATAAGGCATCTTATGCTTTCTGGTTTCACTATATTAGAAAGGTCTTGTTTTATCTAGAATATTAGTTTACACATACGTATTATTAAAAATTGCATATTTTTCAGGTGCTGCTATCCATGAAGGCTTTCGACTCTATTTGAGTTCCATGCCATGTACTACTTTCCCTGTTACCGTCCTTCAGAATTCTGTCAAGGTAGGGCTGGTTTTTTAAAAAATTAAAATGGAAAATACAGTTGCAGAGTAAATTATTTTCAGCATACAGAACAAATTGAATTCACTGCAGCTGCAATTATCTGTTTCTGAAATTGCTTCCTCTTGGAAAATGAGCAGCATAAAAAAAGAGCATTAAATAAAAAAGCCCAAACACCCTAACTGTTCGAACTTCCTTTGTTCCATCTAATTGTTTTTAGGCAACAAAATAACATCAAAACCCAAAAGAGATTCTGTAGGAATTTATAACCTACATGATGGTGGAGCACCACAGTGAGTGGAAGAGAGGGCTTAAAGGGGCATGATGAAGTGGAAGAATTTATATAAATGCAGTTACATTATTTAATTTATATTAAATTTTCATTTCAGTTGGTGAAGACTAGGGAAGTTTTATAAGAAAAGATTATGTTCTGCAATACCCAAAGCAGATATACGTCACAAAGAGACACAAAGCAGCCAACTGGAAGCATTATCTTTTTCATTTCAATTTTTTTCCTTTACCCATCTTTCCCTTAATAGCTGTTTCTGTGATTTGGATTCTCAAATTGGTTAGTGTCCATCAAGGTAAAGCCAAGTCAATGAAAGCTGCTGCTCAAATCCATTAAAAGTAGTCCCAATATTTCTGTATGATTGACTGCTTTTGCACATGAAGTAGTTGTTTTACTATGCTTTACATAAAAGATCATTTCCATGAATAAAATATTTAGGCTCATCCAAGGCTGCAGTGCATCAAATGTGACTTTTTTGTTAGTATTAAGTTGCGATGGAAATAATTCCTGCCCTCTTCAAAGAGCATGGTTATTCCATGAACATTGTTGTTTCCATACAATAAAGGTACCCTAAGTTTAATTATGAACTGCTTTAAAACATACTATGAAGTAGTGAACACTGCTCCTGATGCCACTATTACCTGTCCTGAGGGCAAAGCCTAGGAATGAATCAAATTTTTAACTACATGGTCCAAAAAGGCTTCTCAGCAATGTAGTATGAGACTGGATGACTTAACGCACAGGTGTCAAACTTGCCATGTCACATGACTTTTGAAATATTTTTCCCTTCGCAGAGCTGAGGTGGGCATGGCCTGCATGTGACACATCAGGCCCATAGGCCTCTAGGTTGACACTCCTGCCTTAACAGAATACAACCCTTGGTCATGGATTGGTATTGGTAAATGACAGCTATATCCATAGCAAGGCCTTATCACTACATAGCACAGTGACTGAACAGACACGGCATATATATTATTATCGAAAACCTGGTTAGAGGTGTAAAAAAGATATAATTCTGTTTTGGATTTGAGATCTTATCAGCAGCCTAGACAGTAAAATCAGAGGAAAGGAGGGGAAGAATAATCCTACCAGAGACCACGTCAAGGACAAATTGTGCTCCTTCTCATGGTGCCTGAACGTATAATCTTTCTGTGAGACTATATTGTAAGAATAAGCTAGAGCTTTCATTAATGTGTGAACCAGCCTGCTGGCTATCCTACAAGTCATTGCCAGGCTGGTTCCTTGTAGTGCTGTGAACGTGAACTTTTGTTCCCAGTGGAACAAAAGGTATGCAATCTAAAAATGGGGCACAGTGCTCTAAGTCCTTTGCTATAGTCAGTTCACTGTCAAGTGAAGCTGCACATTACTGCCGTCAACAAACTCTGCAAAGGCAGTAGACAAATTAAGATGGCCTGCCCTTGGCAGCTGATGGATCTGAATGCTTTCCTGGCACCATAGGGGGATTTACTCGGTGCCTAGCATCTGGTATCTTATTGGAATGGAGAGATAGACAGTGCGCTGAACGTGATTGCTTTCAAGCGGCCTCATTTCGGTTACAGATTCCCCAAATGCTTCTTAGTTTACAAGAAATCCCAGGAAATCAAACAAGTAAAGAGATGCCTACAGGGCTCATTTAAAAGAAAACGAATAAAAAATATAAATGACAAATACAAGACTATGTTTACTTATCTGTTGGTTTGTTTATTAAATTTACTTGCCACCCATCTTGTATCAAAATGACTCTGGGCAGCTTACAGCATTAAATCACTAAGATCCTAACAGATATATATATTCCTAAAATAATAAAAATAGAAATCACAATCAAAGTAAAAATTTTACCAGTAGTTATTAGATGGGAAGGGAGGAAACAGGGTGCGTGAGGGGGAGGTGGGGCTGCTTCTTAATTCATCAACCCCCTCCAGTGTGATGTTCCCCCATTGGGGCCTCAAGTCATCTGGCAGGGTCAAGGTCAAACGAGTGGGAGACAATCTTATCTTAGGAATTAAGATGTTTTAAGTGCAGGAGTCATGGCAGAGAAGGCCCTTCTCATGGACCTTGCCAACCAGAAGTCCTTGACTGTTGGGGCCTGCAGCATGCTTCCTCTGCTGGTTGTGGATGAGGTGTGCCAGTCCCAGTGATGTGAGATGGTTCCTTGGGTAATTCCACATGTTCAGACTTAGGGGCTGTAATAATACATTTTGGTATGCCATAACAACTAAATATTTTCACACTGCCAACTGCCTGCAATTAGGCAGGTCAAATCTCACCAGGCTCAAGGCTGACTCAGCCTTCCATCTTTCCCAGGTGGGTAAAATGAGGACTCAGATTGTTGGGGGCAATAGGGTGACTCTGTAAACCGCTTAGGAAGGGTTAAAAGCCCTGATAAGCGGTATATAAATCAAATGCTATTGCTATTGCTATTAGTATTAAAAACAAACCGATATTTTTTTAAAAAAATCATGCTTTTACAATCAGTGATTTGAAATACGGGCTATGTGTTCTTCTGCCTATTCCGTAAACAAAGTCAAAATGCTGATATTTATTCCCCTTTCATTGGAAACAAAGCTAATTTCTGGGTTATTAAAATGTTTCTTTTTCTCTTCATTGGCCTCAATGAATATCTTAGACTTCTCCAAAAATATGGAAAATCTCTGCCCAAGAAAAGATTTTAACTTCCATTAAATCTTCCACTGATTTTAGTAATTGTATCTCTGATTAAAATTCTTTCTACCCACAAAACAGACTTATATCAGGCAAGTATCTCAAATGGTGCAGGTAGTCCTTGACTTACAACATTTCATTTAGTGGCCATTCAAAGTTATCACAACATTGAAAAATCTGACTTATGACCATTTTTTACAGTTACAACATTTGCAGTATCCCCGAGATCAGATGCTTGGCAACTGGTTCATATTTATGACCGTTGCTGTGTCCCAAGGTCATGTGATCACCTTTTGCAACTTTCTGACAAACAAAGTCAACTGGAGAAGCCAGATTCACTTAACAGCTGGGTTACCAGCTTATCAACCGCAATGATTCATTTAACATCCATGACAAGAAAAGTCACAAAATGGGGCAAAACTCATTTAACAAATGTCTCACTTAACAACAGAACTGTTGGGCTCAACTGTGGTCATAAGTCAAGAACTACCTGTATTTGAAAACAATAAAAAACAACTTTATTGTATGAATTCTAACTATACTCCCTCCGTATTTATCATTTATGTAAGCAGATTCATTTTTTTCGTACTATACATATCCTTACTTTCAGAAGGTAGCTTTTCATTTCTATATGCAACTTGGGATAAGTAATCATATATATTAACTTGGTTAAAAGCTGAGAGTTTTCTACTGAGTAGAAAATGCCACTTGCATACAGATAGCTACTAATTCATGCATTAACTTGACAACGCGGTGCACAACTGGAAAACCTAGTCCTGTAGCTGTGCAAATGAATAAATGCAATGAGGCATGATGTGTGTGAATTTCCACTGCTTCATAGCTATTTCATATTACATAATTTTATAGAAGCATTATAGGAATACTATCTGGAGGTTGTTAAGGTATATATTTGAAAATTAATTTGATACATGTGTGTACATATATTTGTCCATTCAGGTAACAAATGAACCCCCTAAAGGTCTACGGGCAAATATCAGAAGAGCCTTCACGGAAATGACTCCCTCGTTTTTTGAGGAAAATATCTTGGGCAAAATCTGGAGAAAAATCATTTTTGGTATTTGCTTTTTTCATGCAATTATTCAGGTATCTACTATTCTAAGAATATATTAAACAATAATAGTAATCATGCATGTTGTAGTGATGAGATTTTTTAATAGGCATATTAATATCAAGGATATGCAAAACTTACAGTTCTACTCCTGGAGCATTCTTCAAAATGTCTTTTTATTCTCTCTGAAAACACATTGAATAAGTCAGTCTGGAAGTGAGTTGACTGTTTCTTGAAATAAATCTTCAAGGACAGTGAATTATTTGTGGTTTTTGGACACAGTCCTAACCTCTCCAGTTCTGGGCTATTAAATCCCACAATCAGATAAATCACCTTCAGAATGGCCAGATTGTTTCAGATTCATCACATCATTCTGAGGAATGGGTCACACAGGTAATTAACACTCATATCTTAGCTCAGAACAGCAGTGTTCATGAAGCTTACTCTGCTCATTTTATTATTTACATCAAAAATTTATCTATAATCTTTCTGCAAAACTCAGAAGTTCTGGTAACATTCCTCTGAGTTGTGGCCTTTGTGTTACATGCATCCTTCACCATAATTTTAAAAAACAGCCCGCAAACGATCAATTTGGATCCCTGGTGAAAACAAACTGCACTTCTGCTGCAGCACACAGCTTGGAAAAGAGAGGAAATATTATCATGTGCATTCTTTTATTGAAGCACAAATTGTTTTGATATGATAGCAGAGGCAGAAGAAGCAAAAGGCTTAAAGGCATGGAGGGGCAGCAAATACAGAATTTGCTTCTTAATGTTTTAATGTTTCTGTAGTTGTGGTGACAATCTATTTTCCTTGGGAAAATGGCTTTGAAGCAAAAGTAATTTGCTTGCTTTGACTAATGCCTTCTTATTTACTTCATACGATCATCATCATACGAAACTTCCAGTAAAATCTTAGTCAACCTACAGTATAAATGTTTTCAGTTAAAGATAATTTAAGTTATTAAGTATCTGTTGGAGTGGAAGATTTGCATTCCTGTTGTTGCATTCAGAAACATTTCTATTTAATTTCATCCAATCCAATTTATTGTTGTAAAAGAAATATACTCTGCAAATATTTATGTAACAATTGGTTCATCTCAGTTGAAATTTCTTGTCCGTTCTAAGCATGAAGAACGTTGGAAAAACACCAAAAGGAGAATGCAAATTTCTCATAGTAAAATATAATATTTATAATATCTTCTTATTGTTAATATTGTGCAATGAAATATTATAGACATTTATGGAATAGAAATCCGGATCTACTTAGAAGCTTTATTTGTATCAAATTACTGCCCACATTTTGAATTCTAAATACAAATATTGATGAAACACTGATTTCAAACTGAAATCACAAACTGATTTCAATGGAATTCAGATATACTTCAGTTTCTCTGATCTTACCTGCTGATTATAAAATGAAAATAACTGTTTCTGATTCTTGAAGTAGAATCCTTTCTCTCCTCCCTAAAATTAGAAGAAAAAGAAAAAGTACAGTATAATTCCTTATCTCAACTTGGGTATGATCCATGTGCTGGAAATAAGTCAACGAGTATTGAATATAAGCATAGGGCCTGATTGAACTTGCACGGGTGGGGGGAGATCTGGATTTAAATCTGCTGTGCAACTTTAGTGTGTCTTTGGATCAGCAATTCTCTTTTAGTCATAAGAGTGGTTGCAGAAGAGAGGTCTCATCCATACGGGCTGGACATTAAAGGAAAAGGTTAGCCATTAATTTGGCCTTGGTGATTATATGAACAATTGCCTGCCATCTTGACCTGCAACTGTGTATAGCTCTCCCAAAGACATTTGAGTAATTTGAATGAGTTTCCCTATCCTACATATTGTTTTCCCATTCTGCTTCACTCAGTCTTGGTAAGCATATTAATTTATGTAATTCACTATTTGCTCATGAATCATTCATAATTATTTGAATTTCTTCTTACTGATCAAGAGAGTAACCATCCTTTATATGTCCAGGACTGATTTCTAACATCCAGCTTTCACCTCCGTATGTTTCCACAGAAAGACCCATTTTTAACCTTTCTAAGTGTTGGAAAAGAGAATTGTAGTTTGCCATTTCATTTCATTTCTCCCTCCTCACTTTTTCAGCATATAAGCTTACATGCTCTTTTGCCCAGGAACATCAGTCTATCTACCAGTTTCTTGTTTCTTTTTTACTATGAACCCTTAAACTCAAGTTGTTGACATTAATATTTTAATATTTAACAAATATTTTTCACTTTTCAGTGTCATAACGAACTTTTTCGAATTCTGTTTTTAAATTTTATTTCACCTAACAATTCTTAGCTGTTTGAAGACCGCTTTTGATTCCAAGTGTCATCCCTTCTAATCTTGTCATTCGCTGACTATATTTTTTTGAATTAGTTAAACATATCAGGGACAAAATGCATCCTTAACTCACTTTCTTCTCTTCTCTGAACTGGTGTTTCTTCAAATTCAGTTCCTACAGAAGCTTCTTGTTCATTGTAAACATTCCTTAAAAATAATTAGGGGTCTGGTGTGCCCATTTCTCTGAAATGTATTTTGCATTCTTGCGTTCAATAGGTTGCTCTAATTAATGAAGCATTTTTATACATATATATTTTATTATTCTTATATTATCTTTTACTAGCTGACTAGTTTTGTTGCTTATACTGGAATGTGCCTGTTTATTTGGCATTTTTGTGCCCATGTTTGGCTCTCTAGTTTTTGTAAGATTTCAAGCAACCCTGTTTATGTGAGGAGGGCTTCAGAAATGGGCTTATTATTGATTATTGCATCTATTTCCAATCTCTAAGCCATATTTTCTTATTCCATGTTAGTTGGTGTAAAGTTCTTAATTTTCTTTTTTCTAAAGCTTTAAATAGTTCAGTTCTGTGCCTTGTACTTTTCTATTTGACAGCCAGTCTATTGTACCTCATTCTCTAGTGGAATCAGTCCTTGAATATATGTCCTCTCTATAAATGTTTCTGTCATTCTATAATCGCATTTGTAAAGGGTTTTAGAATAGTCTTTCCATCTTCCTTTAACCTCATTTGTCTCCTTTAGACCTCTTCTATGATTGAGTATTCCTCCTTTGCTGTAAATTTTCTGGTGCTATCTCTTATTTTAAAAATCTCTCTCATTTTTCTTGTTATTTTCCAAATATTTGTTGACATTCTCGATTGCGATATCTTTTTTGTCCTTACATGTTTAACACTGAAAATCTGCGTTCAGACATCACACTTCTTTCTTGTTGCCCAGACTTTCACCCTCTAACTTTTTTTGTCAAACATAATAACTTATCCTGAAAGGTGCTTGGATCGTTTCCTCTTTGATAGTTAACTAATTATCTTTTCTGTTTTCAGTGTTTCTTATTTATTTGAATTGCTCCTCAAATTGTCCTATGCCTACGTTAAGCATCCTGAATTTGTTCCTTACATTGAACTTGAATTCTGACCATCTGTACTCTTGATCAAACATTGCTGCTGTGTTACTTTCTTTGATTTTTCTAAATGAAACCCATAACATTTTTGACATCAGTATTTAATAGTTAGACTTAATAGTTAATAGACTTAATAGTTCCACAATTTGCATCTGGAAATAGCCTTGCAGACTGGATTATTCCTTCTCCATCAGAGGTGGTATTCAGCCAGTTCTGACAGTTCCAGAGAACCAGTAGCAATAATTCAGAGAACCGGCAAATACCACCTCTGATTGGCTGACAGCATACCCACGCCCACTACACCACGCCCACAAAACCGGTAGTAAAAAAAATTGAATCCCACCACTGTTCTCCATCTATTTCCTATGAGGCAGTCAAATTGATTCTGATGTCCTGCATATCAGTGTTTTCAGCAGGGCATTAATCTTTTATCCTGAAACAATTAAGCTTCTGGGCATCAAAACTCACTGCATCAGAGTTGCAGTATCATCCTTAGAAAGAATATATTCTATTCCTTTCTCCAAGTGGTACATTAGAAAACTACACGCATCTGTTGTATGTAGAAGAAGGAAGAATTTATATAAATTGGTGGTTCAGGCAGCTAATGCCTCCTTAATTACTAACAACTGCCTGCAATTAGTGCAGGTTCGAGTCCCACCAGG
>JANHFR010005803.1:61486-86096 GCA_032468015.1 Mimophis mahfalensis
TGGTGGGAGTCGAACCTGCACTAATTGCAGGCAGCTGGTAGTACTTTAGGAGGCACTATCCCCCTGAACCACCGAGGTACAATGTCCAGGACGCATTACTTGTGTAAAATTGGCAATTTCAAGGATCTTCAGACAAATTGTATTCACAAAGTTGTAGCTGCTACAGCATCAACAGAGTCAGTTACAGTCACATGATCATGATTTGCAATGCTCAGCAGCCCTTCCCACTGCTACTGCAACAGAAAATCATTTCTGGCTAATGAAGATTGATATGGGGGCTGCATGGGAGAAATGTTCCTTTCATAGAATGTAAGAATATCAACGTCATTGGAAAGAATGCATTAACCTTGTAGGAACAGAGTGACAAATCAGGAGAACAGTTCCAGGAATTATCTCACTATTTTCACAGGCATATACTTTCATTGACAGAAAAATTTCATCCTTATTTCTCAGAACATTGGTCACACCATGCTTGTTTTCCTGGCTTCCTTTAATTGAAGGAGGTTAAGACTCGATAGTTGCATTTTTGTCTTTTCAAACAAATATGGTAGATAGTTTCCATTTGTTTGTAGATCTGGTCTAAAAACTGTTGGGAAAACCTCTTATAAGCATAGAAAATATAAAGTAGATGATCAAAATAGAAAAATCAAAATCTAAGGAAGATTTGAATTGATGTCATTGGAGTTAATTTTCAGACAAATCACTTCAGATTAAGAGTGTGAGAAGGATGACTTTGACTGAGTTCATCATGATTTAATGCTTGATTCTGTCTGCTCATCCTTGGCCTTAGCTTGTTATATATTATTTTGGTGCAGAATTATTTTTTAAATTTATTTTAACAACCATGAGGGTTTGTGAAAGACCAGTGAAAAATTCTCTGAATATATTTGTTTTAATTGCATCTTATTTATGCCTACTCCGTTGTTTTGCTGTGTTTTTCCTAAAATATTATAAATTTCTGGGAAATGTTCATTTTAAAGAAATGGAATGAATATTCGCACACACAATGTAATAGCTGCCCTATCTAGATAGACACATCAGTTCTAGGATTTATGTCTGACTCATGTCTGACTCTTCCATTGCCTTTCCTTCCCATTTGCCTTATAATGACATATAAACTACTGTCAGAGGAAGAGGAGAAAGAAAAGGGGGAGACAAGACAAAAACATTTTGTGGAAGGAAGGTGGAACACCTGTATAATCTCCACAGTGTATAACAGCTAAGCTCCTTATTACAATTGGGCAACGGTACTCATAAGAATGGCTGACAGCTGGAAGATGTGAAGGCAACTTGCATATGTTGTATAGACAACTTCAGAAAACATTGCTGCAGTACCACTGAGATTTTTATTAGTGATTTTCCCTTCTACTGCTCCATTTTGTTAGGGTCATTAGATCAATGTTTCTCAACTTAGCAAGTTTAAGATGAGTGGACTTCAATTCCCAGAATTCCCCAGCCAACCTGGCTGGCTGGGGGATTCTGGAAGTTGAAGTCCACTCATCTTAAAGTTGATAAGGATGAGAAACACTGCATTAATCATTGAAAGCAAGAGAATTGGCAATACAATTGCCTGGGGAAGATACAATTGCTGTTATATTCTTTTCCTCTCCATAGAAGATTAAAGCATAGTATTGTTGTTCAACTTTCAGAACTCTCTACAAACACTCAACAAAGCCATTGCAGGGTTTGTAGTAATGTCCGAAGAAATGGAGAGAGTGTACCACAGCTTTCTTAACAATCAGGTTCCAGGCCTCTGGGCCAATGCTGCATATCCATCTCTGAAACCTTTGGGGGCCTGGGTGAAAGATCTTGTGCTCAGGACAAGCTTCATAGATGTAAGTAGAAATGGTACTTGTACACTGGTCTGTAATTTAGGTTATGTCTCAAGCGTAAGAGGTTTTAGGAAAGTTAACAAAGGATGTAACCTAAGTTCATTCTTCTGTTTTCTTGCCCCCCCCCCAAAAAAAAATGTTGAGAGCACCAATGACCTATTTATTATGAGTGGACTTCAGCTTCCAGAATTCCCATGGTTTGTTGGGGAATTCTGGGAATTGAAGTCCACTTATCTTAAAATAGCTAAGTGTGAGGAATACAGCATGAGATCATTGATTATTTTGGCATAAAAGGTAAAATGTGAGGTAAATTCATGTAAACAGGCCAGTTAGCCCCTGTGAAATGCGTATACAAACTAGAATGCATTAGCATACCAAACTGCAATTTGCAACTCAAAAATGTGCACAGAAAAAACATATCTGAAAGAATATGCACATTAAGGATGTAAGGTGGGGCGGGGGGAATCATAACAATCCCTGGAAGAAAAATTAGTTCAGGGAACTGACAATTTTAGACAGTTGAAACTGTTCAAATTGTTAAAAATGAAGGTCAGAGCACCATTATTAGGAAACAAGTGGGGACAAGAAGTACTTTAAAGGGGTGGTGGATTAAAAATCATGCCAAATGCTTGCCTTTCCATTTATTACAAGTTGGCTTCTGTCTTGTTTAAATTAATATGCCAAATATGGCTTGCAGCAAATAAACTAATGAGAAAATGCTTGGCAGAATGAAGGTAATATTCCCTGTTCTTGGCATGGAGAATAATGGGGAAGGGAGAGTAATGGCATTATTGCTTTCCCTAAATGGTTTAGCTGATTATTTCCAAAATGGATACAGTTTTGTCATCAAAAATTAACAGTGGGGTATTATGTACCTTCCTAATTCCAAAAGGCATCTTTTTTTGTTGTGACTTGATAATACATTTCCATCAGATGATAACCACTTCTTTAAGATAATTATGCTGTATGATTATGATATTTCAAATAATGTGCTGCTGGTGTGCTGTATATACAAACTGAGCGCATCAGCATTTAGGCCAGTCCCCTGATTCGGAGACCCTCAACCGTGCATCAGAAGCATTATTTTCCCTTTAACTTCAAGCATGGTGCAAAGTACCCATGGTTGTTTTGACTGAGGTCCAGTCTTAAAGCAGTCCTATAATCAGGAAGGTGGGGAGTAAAGGAAAGAGTGGGACTATTTCACCCTGCTCTCTTCCTGCTAAGCCAAAATGGTTATGGGCAAAACCTCACCACCCCCCACCCCCCAGCTTCTGATCTGTGCAAGAGAAGCCCAGGGCTTCATTCTGTCTGGGAGAAAGTCAAATATTGTCATCCTGCAGCACCGAAGATTTCCTGGATTAGGACCAAAAAGGAACAAAGCCATATCCATTTAGATGGAGAAGTAAAACCCTGGCAAACCCAGCTCAGCTGTCCCACTCTGCAAATAAAATAACAGCAACCCATTGTTTAATAAGTTAAATGGAATGTCGGATTTTATGCCTAACATATATCAACTTGTTTGGTTTTTTTTCCCCAGTTCTGGCTCAAAAGAGGTCAACCTAAATCATTTTGGATTTCTGGTTTCTTTTTTCCGCAAGGATTTTTGACTGGTAAACATCCATAAATGTCTCTGTCTCTGATGTCACCTGTGTATGTTGTAAATGGTAGCCTACCCACAAAAGCGTTGGAAAACCAGTTGCTCAGCTGGTTGCCTCCCTTTTGGTTTCAGATGCTCGGAACAGCTTGCCAAGCTGCTTTATTGTTAGCTGATTGATTTGGGATCAGACTCACAGGGCATTGTTTCCATTTCCCAATTCCCTTTCAAACCATTTTTAAATTGGCTGCAGAATTCTCCTCGCTGCTGCTGGCTTCTAAAAACCAGGAGGGTGGAATGGGATCCAATCACTCTTTTTTCCGCCAGCTGATGAGTGAGGGGAAAAAAGTCAGTGTCCTTCCCTGCAGGGCCTGAGGAAGCCTCCCCAAAATCCCTTTGGGGTTGAATCTGCGCAAAATGGAAATAAAGCTGTTATTAAAAGGGGGGAGCTGTAAAGCCACCCAATTAGTATCCTGAAAGCATGTTGCTCATTGTGCTGATGAGAGGATAACATGCCAAAATAAATTTGGAGGCAACAGTTTTCCTAAATAACTCTAGTTCCATGCTGCTGCTGTATCTGGAGTGAAGAAGTGCAGGGTGGGGCAAGATGCATATAATGTACTGAAGGTAATGTTGAAATCATGAATTGTATAGACCAGTGGTTTTCAACCTCCCTAATGCCATGACCCTTTAATACAGCTCCTCCTGTTGTGGTGCCCCCCCAACATAGAGGAGTGGTGTCTCAGTTCCTAAGACCATCGGAAATATGTGTTTTCTGATGGTCTTAGGTGACCCCTGTGAAAGGGTTGTTTGACCCCCAAAAGGGTCACAACCAACAGGCTGAGAACTGCTGGTACCGACCATTTCATTTCAAAAGTGTGTTCAGAAAAGAAGGCATCTGAAGCAGCATTTTTATCAAATGCTCTTTTAGGCAGTGGATGCTATAAAGCAGACCATCCTTTCCTTCTTCTCAATTTTGAAAATAAATTCACAGTCAGAAGCAGTTTGCTAACAAAGATTCAGGGCTCATTATACTAATCTTGCACACCAATTCCAGTTAACCATGTTTCTATAGTTCTAAGATCTGGCAGCAAAACAACCTACAGAACCGTATGTATTTATAAGGTATTGCCTGCTCTAAGATAGAAGAAGTCTAGAATCAGTGAAAAGCATCTGAAGAGGATTGGGAAATATAGTTGTTAAATACGCACTCTGCAATACAGTAGAAATCATGCACTGCCTGACTTTCAAAAGGGAGGTCTTTAAGCCCTCTCAGAATTTACTAGGAAGTTTTTTTTCTTTGTGCTATTATTTTGAACTTCAAAATAAAAATAATAAATAAAACGCCAGTATGGTACTCACAAGTAAACCAATACATTAGGGCCATAATAATTGTTCAAAACAATATGGTTCCCATTTTCTTTGTTTTAAAAAGATGGCTTGGAACAGTGGGGTAGTATATATAATAAAGCAGTGATTTATAAAAAGCTTTTTACAATATCAAAGATTAAATTATGAATTCAACTTTGCCAAGAAAGATTGTAAATATAGAACATATTTCTGAGTTTGTGTGAAGGTAAATTGTATTCCAATTACTGTGCATTATTAATGGTTCTTTGATGACTGGTTATTTGTTTCTTTATTCCTCAGGAACTCTTCAGAATCATGCTCGGAAATATAACTTACCAATTGATGAGCTTAGTTTTAGTTACAATGTCATTCCTGCCTACAGAGACCAAGCACAAGTAGCAGAAGCTGCGAAAGTGTGCTACTTTGGCAATGAATTACCAATGGATGAAAAGGTATTTACAAATCTATAACTGCAATGACTATCCAGCCACAAAGAAGGACAAATCTTGAATCCACACGAAATATCTATATAAAACCATCATGTTTATCTTGTACTGTGGTTGATTTCTGATACTTTTTAAAAATGTTTTGCTGTATTTCAAGAATATGTACCTGAGTAAGGTAGGAATTTGATAGAGCTAATGAATTCTTACCTCATCTTTGACACCCACCTTATTTTTTTCAGCTGCCTTCTCCTGCAGACGGGGTGCTGGTCCATGGCATGTTTATGGATGCCAGTCGTTGGGATGATGATGAAATGGTTATAGAAGATGCGTTACCTCGACAAATGAACCCAATGCTTCCAGTCATTCATTTTGAGCCACATCAAAATTATGAGCCCCACCCCTCGCTGTATCATGCGCCCCTCTACAAAACTGGAGCTAGAGCAGGAACTCTGTCCACCACAGGTAATTTTTTTCCCCTGCAAAATTCATAGGAGTAGATATTCAATATCAACTCGTCAAATATGCATGAATGACAGCCTAGCAAAGGAGTTTTATTCAACCACCAAACAACAGTCATCTTCTAGGCAATGCTTTAAAGGGGCTTCCCGGGACAGGTGTCTCAGAAGAATCTCTAACTCAAGGGGGCAAGAGATTGCAAGCAACCAATGATCCAGGGTGGAGAACAGCTTGATAAAAGGCCAGAGGCCTAGGCAATGTGAAGTCCTGTTGTCACATTATGTTTTTTAAAAAAAAAAAAAAATCAGGGAAATCGTCCGTTAGTCCCACTCTTGAAATTTGCCACATTGATTTTTGATAGTATTTACAAGGGTTTTCAAAATGATGTATTTGGAATAGGTTCTGCTTCCGAATCAGATCCTGAGGGTAGATAAATCCTTCCTAAAAAGCAAGTACATTTTCTTTTTCTTTTTTTTTATCCGGAAGCTAATACAAAACGTGCAGAATCAAGTTCTTCGGGATTATCAGATGTCATTCTTTTTTCTTAAGAAGGATGTAGGCTTTGTTATAAGAGGTCTTCCCCTTTGCAAATGGATCACAGAAGAAGAATGGAAATTGCCTTCCTGTTTATCAGTGTACTAGCAAGTAGGGATAATGCCCTGTGAGTCAATGAATGTGGGCTGATGTTCCAGCTTCCTGACAATATCACACATACTTCCCTAGAATTATGAATGACAAAGTGGAAGGGAAAAACTCCAGGTAATTTGAATAAGGAGAAGGTGAATAGGGATGTGTTGGGGGCATTCCACTCCATTGAAGCTGGACAGTACATACAAGGATGTGACATCTGTTGCTAACTTGTTTCAGCTCAGCTCAAAAGAAGTGAGTAACACAGATGTTGAACCATCAGAGATGGCTTGATTATTTTGCTGGTTTCCATATGCTTGCTTCCTTTGTTACACTACTGGTGGTATAAACATTGCAATCATTCATAGGGCTATGAACTAAAAGCCTACTTAGATAAAAGTATTAGATAATCTTACAGTATTGATGGTATGGTTATTTATTGCCAGCTCAACAGACTGAAGTTTTGACTGCATTGTTGCTCCTGTTGGCTGAATTCCCAATCAGTAGTGAAGAGAAAATTGCAGAATTTTAGAATATTTTTTTGTTTTTGGAGACAAAAGACCAGAAGAATTTTTTTTTTAATTATGGTTTTATGGAATGGTTTTCATTTCCTGGAGTGGTGGAGGCATGATTTTCAAGCATTATAGTTTAGTGTGCTTGTGTGCCATGTTTAAGCACATGGCAAACCTTTTCGTGCGATTCACCATAATCAACACAAGTGTCACTTTATGTCACTTTAACCCAAAATATGCATGTAGGTCTCTGATTTACCGTGCCTGCATTTTGAAACTGCATAAGCACATTTAAGGTACACTTTGCCAAAAGAGTAGACAGTTTTGCTAATACAGAAATTTTTCTCCTTCCAGAAAAGCTAGCCTATTCCACAGCTGCACACAAGTTGACCCAATTCATTGGGAATCTTAGGCTTGCAATGGGCTGCATGCAAACCCCCAAAGCTTCCAAGGCAGTGTGCCTGGATGACTTTCTCTACCCCTAGTTCCTGCTGTCACCTTCACACAGCTTCCTGTCAGCATTCATCAGATCAGCAGGGGACTCAGGCAAGCGTGATACTGGATTGAGAAAGGAAGCATTATGAGCTCCTTCTTTTTAGTTCTCTCCTCCTAATAAGATGAAAAAGACATTTTCTGTTCAGGTCTGTACACTTTTGTCAACATGCATTTCTAACGGCTTAGCATCAGCAGCATACCGATGCCCAACGGCTGTCCACCTCTCTCAACTAAATGTAATGAGCACGTTCTACTGTTTTCTTTCTTACAAAACCCATCTTATTCTGGGTTTTGTATGTGTGTTTGGGGGGTCTGGGGGGGCAACAGCTTTGGAACATGGGGAATTTGAAACACTAACAATTTTTTCCCCTACTTTTTTTTAATTAGGTCATTCTACCAATTTTGTGGTTACCGTCTTACTTCCTTCACAAAGACCAAGTGACTATTGGATATCCAAAGGATCTGCATTACTTTGCCAGCTAAATGAATAATCAGCAGAGTAAGGTTTCCGTACTAGCAAGACCTTGGCACCATGCTGAGACACTATTCCAGGTGGGGAACAGTAACACTCCATCACTGTCATGCCTCTGGAAATAGATTCCTGTATAAACACATTGTCAGAAGGCCATACTTCTCTTCAATTTCATTTTTTAAAGTGCATTACATTTTTTCAACACGTTGGAATCAATATCCACTTTTCATTTCTCTCGATTCCTTTGCATGTATTCAGTAAAACAGGTGTTTTAAAAAATGTCTACAAAAAGTGCATGTTTTGTATCAAATTAACTAATTGTGAATCTTAGCCTTTTACTCTGTATTTCATTTTCTTGTAAATGCAATTTGAATATAAAAGAAGATCCTTCAAAAAAAAAACCAGTGGTCTTGGCTGATTCTGTTTTATCTGTAAAATATTATTAAGTCCTTCCTCAATTTCTCTCAAACCTTCCACATGAAATAATTCTTGAGGAAAGGTATCATCACAATAAATTGGCAGCTTGCAAACAGTTGGAAAATGTTTACATTGTGTAATTCCAAGAGTTGATGGGTACAAATTGTGATCTTGGGTGAGTTTAATGTATGATGTGAATATTTGCATTTGGCAAATCACTATCGATTTCAATCCTGGTGACTTAGAATGAATAATTCCTTTATTCATTAACTGTGGCACCTAATGGGGGGCGGGGGGGGGGAAGCTAAATTAACAACATCTTTCTGTGATCTTACAGGCTTCTTAGACTCTGGAATCTTTTTATTCTACAGAAAAACCTTTATGACCAGGTTTTAATGTGCAGTTAGGTGTGAAGGGAATGTGTATTCCATTCAAAGCAATATAATGCAGAAAAACTGAATCTTGTTTTGACGTGCATTAATTTTGCTCATCTGACTATATCTCCAATTTCTATCAGTAGTTGTCAGTAATAAGTGAAATGTGCTGCATTCCATGCACATTTTGGGTTGTGTTGTATAATAATTGTAAGAAAATTAAAATCAATAATGTTGGTGCAATTTAAGGACATTGGAGATGTTCAGATATAAATTCAAAGACAAAGATAATAAGTGTGCAGCCGCAGCACTCAAGTTAGGGAAAGGGCATAATTTATGTAATAGAAAAACAGAATATTCAACAATGAAAACGTTTTTAACTTATTAGAAAAAAGTATTGCATTGACTTCACATTGTTATCAAGTGGAAAATGTTTCAGATTATCACAGTGATAGTAAAAGCTAAAACTTGCCATTTATTTGGCAAACAGCAACTAACAGCATCATTCAATACATTACTGTGGATGAAATCTGTGTTAAACAACGATGCCAAACAAAAATATTGAAAACGATACATTTAGCAAAGATCATGTTTCTAGGAAGAATTTACCAATGCAGCAACATGTTCACTAGTGTTTCCTAGTAGCACATACAGGTTCTATTTATTCAGTAAAGTGTATGCTGTGTTTCTGATTTCTTGTCTAATATTATTGATGATTATGATCACAAGTATAGGGAGAAGACACTATTTGAAAAAAAAAATAACAAATAACAAGAGCCAATTCTGTTATCTAGAATATCTAACACTGGGGAGACGATTGGAATTGGAACCGCATGCCGACTTCTTGTTTTAATACTGAATTCAGCACAGAAAGTCTTGTTTCCATCTGAAATCTCATTGTTCTTCAAAACTAACGGCATCATTTTGTAATTTCCAATTACACTGGGGCATCCGTCTATTCATTTTGGAGAGGCTTATGTAAAATCTTTCGTAACAGCTTCAATAAAATTTGGAGCGGACATGAGGATTGTAAGCGTGCAGATGATGGCAAAAAGTGAAAATGCCACAAGGCATAATCTGTCTATGACAGCAGCTGCAAACTTCCATTCACTGCAGACCTCCTCCCCTTCATCCTGTTTCCGGAAACGGGCTGCGATGAACTGAACTTCTTCCAGGATTTTCACAATCACTGGGATAGTGTCCATTAAAACTTTTCTTGGAGTGCTGTCGTTATCTTCAGGCAAAGAGCTCTGGTCCTTTGCACTCTTGGTGTCTATCTCGTTATTCTGTGGGCAGCAGGGGTTTTCCATGGCGTGGTAGCTGTAGATCATGTTGCCGTTGCTAGAATGGTGTCCTGGCAAGATGTTCATTTCTACACTGCTGACACTGGACTGGTGCCTGGAGTGCCCGTATCTGCAAGACAGAGGCCTGATGTTCTCCCCTGGTTTTTTCATCCGGAGAAACCAAGCGCACCAGTTCAGCAGGATGACACGGACCTGGAAAAGACAGAAACTCTCAGTGCCCTTCATGGAGGTCTTGTGAATGACTGCACAAAAGAGAGCCATGGGGTTCACAAAGGATATTGCCGTTTGGCAAATTGCTCTGTGAAGCAGAACAGCTCATTACGAAGATCTTGGACAAAATCATTTTTCAATTATCTGCTTCCTCCTGCCCTTCCTCTAGCCTTAAGCCGTTCATCTGGAGAGAAAAAAATATCACTTCTCACTGAGTTCTCAGGTATTTTCACAAAATCACTTTTTTTTATTCTTGCTGCAGGAACAGATCCTTTCTTAAAGATACCTATAATCCTTCATAATAAGGCTTACAGGTAGCTTTAGGAAGAATTTGATTGCTCCCAAGAAATTAACATTTGCCAAGAATCACTGGAAAGTTGCATTTATGGAAGTCAAAGGAATTTAATTTGATTGAAAGCGATTGCTAAGCCTGCTAAATGTAATGAACGGAAAAAGGCCAACTGCTATTTTTGACACAACCAGTCAAAACTTTTTCATTTATTTCTCTTATTGTTTCCTACTCTAATTGTTAGGCAGAAAAATCCTAAGAACCTCAGCGAAACCAACTTCATTCCTGAAAAAGGTATCCCACCTGTACAGGTAGTCCTTGACCTAGGACCACAACCGGGACAGAAATTTTGATTGTTATGCAATAAGGTCGTTAAATGAGCCATTGTGTGACTTAATTCACTTTTATGACCATTTTATTGGGCTCATTAAGCAAATCACACAGCCATTAAGCGAATCATGCACTTGTAAGGCAAATGCAGCTTCCCCCATTGACTTTGTTTGTTGGGAGATGACTGGGATGAAGGTCACAAATTACAGTCACATGACCACAGGACACGGCAACAATCATAAATGTGAGTTGGTTCCAAGTGCCAAAATCAGGATCACATGACTTTGTGGGGGTAGGATGACAGTCTTAACTTTGAGGATGGGTCGTCAGTCACCTCTTTTCAGCACCATCATAACTCTGAATCGTAGTTAAAATGAGTCATCATAAGCCGAGGACTACCTGTATTTGTTTAAAAAAAAAATACTCGGCAAAGTATCTAATTCAAAGTCTGTTTTAACTGGGGATTTAGTTGGATAGCTTTTAGATTTAACCAATATCTCTGCCACTGAGAATACTCAAAATAGTTCTTGAACTTTATGAAAATATCTGCAAGGTGGAAAACAACTGTACAGCTAAAGAACACGTCTTGGAGCCATCACTCAGATTCCTGCAACAACCAGATCTCGCAGAGTATCATGTGGCAGAAGTGTAAAGGAATAAGGCTAGCACTTCTGCCATGCAATGTTTTATGATACCACAATGTTTAGCTCCCAAGACACCAACTGAGCTTTTTTAATCAGTACAAGGAAGAAATAATATGTTCCTGATGATGAATATTTAATGTTTTAAAATTACATTTTAGAGTGTTTACACATGTGGAAGGAATTTTACAGTGGAGGAGGGGCAAAACTACAATACCATACATGATGATCTATTATTCCAAAACGGTATACATGAGAAAACAATGGGGAAAAACCCCCCAGAAACTTCAGAAAGTGCTATTGATGACCGTGAAATGCCAAGACTAAGGAAAAACTTTTAACTGCTTTAATAGAAGAATAGAATAGAATAGAACTTTATTGTCACTGTGGTTAATATACTTGGGATACTCCCGCTGAGAACACCTAGTGAAATTTCGATGCTTCCTCCACAATAAACATCAATATAAAAACATATTTAAAACAGCACAACACTCATTAAAATCAGCACTTTCTTCAACTAAGACTATTTAGGAAAGACCCCATGGAAGAAGTCCACTTTGGAGTTTATCATATTTATGCAGAAGGGAATAAAGCTGTTTCCGAATCTGGATGTTCTGCAGCAGGCACTGCGGAGCCTCCTGCCAGAGGGCAGCAAAGCGAACAAGTGGTGGTGAGGATGAGTGTCATCATGAACAATCGACCGGATCCTTCTCAGGCACTGCACCTCTGCAATGTCTTGGATAGTAGGGAGTGGGCTCCCTATGATTCTTTCAGCTTTCCTTACCACTCTTTGCACTGCTTTTCGATCCAACACAGTGATGCCCCCTATCCAGACTGTGATGCCATAGATTAGAATATTCTCAATTGTCCCCCTGTAAAAGGAGGACAGGACCGGAGAGGGAAGATGAGCCTTCTTTAGGCAGCATAAGAAGTATAGACTCTGTTGGGCTTTCTTCACTAGTGACTTGGTGTTCTGTTCCCAACCCAACCTACTTCTTAGTTGTACTCCCTGGAATTTAATGCTGTCTACTGGCAAGTTGGCCATAGCTGATTCTAAGCAGAGTCAGGTCCAGTTATTGCTCAAATGAAATTCATTGGAATATTTAAAACCATAGATTAAAAAAGTCAAGAAAACATTTCAAAACAAGGTATCCAGACAAAATAAAAAACCTACATGAAGACACTCATGTTGTGAGAAAGAGCTGAACCGAATTCAGAGGCACATGTTTTTAGCAAAACGGAAGCGACAGCTTGTGGTTAGGTGGCCATTTTTAAAGAAATGGACCAAAGTTCAGGTGAAACTAAGACTTATGCTAGTATATCTGATGCCAAAGTTCAGGTGAAACTAAGGCACTAAATACAAAGTGGGATTTTTGTTGGGAATGTTTTTTTGCTACTCATTTTTTGATACAGATGCTTCTGTAAATTAAAACTATTTCCAAAATGGAAAGTAACTGTGCAACAGGGTCCACATGATTATAAACTTAAAAATTGGAACTGATGCACAGTGTATGAACTAGACCTTGGCAAGTCCATATGGGAGATTCCACAGGAATCTCCCATATGGAGAAAAACAGGTGGTAGATGCAGCAGTGCCAAGTAACAATAACATGGGAAAGAAGAAGTATCAGAAGCTGGAGAACTACCAGGACCTGAAGGAGGAACTAGACTAGATGACGAAAACCAAGGTCAAAGTAGTCCCAGTGGTGGTAGGAACACTTGGGCTGTGACATCTAAGCGGGAACAGTGGCTCCAACGGATCCCAGGAAGAGCTTCAGAGCGTTCTATCCAAAGTGCAGTGCTAGGAACAGCTAAGAAATGGCGTGGACCCTCAAACTCCCAGGCCTCTGGTAGAGGACCCACGACTGAGGAAGACACAAACCACCCATAAGGGTGGGTAAGACGTCTGTCTGTGTGAGAGAGAGGGAGAGACAGACTGTTCTGTGTTTTCGTTTACTTTTTAATTCACGCTTCCTTATTTTTCTTTTTCTCTATACTAAAAGAAATAAAAATACTTTTTTTGGAAAAGCCAAAAGAAAAGATGAGAGGTCTCCTGCTTGGTCAGTCATAAACCTTGCAGGCTCAGCATAAACTAACATGAGGAGAGGAAGTAAGAATTAGTATCCTATCCTTAAAATTATCTGTTCTTTCTAGCATCGTCTAAGTGATGAAATATAAAAGATACATTGCTGTTTGTGAAGGCTGATTTGTAAATAGTCACTTACCCACTGGGGCATCTTCCCTGCTTGAGGGTCATGATGATGGAACTGAAGCACCAAGACTGTTACTACTACAGATAAACCAACAATGACCATGATGCTTGCAAAATACTGAGCTGCAGATTTAAAACGGAAACAAGAATAAACAGTTACTTATTGTTTTTGGATTCCCAGAGTAACTGACCCCAGGTTTATTTTATACCTTTCAAGCCCTAAAAAAAAATTAATTTTAGTAATGCATAGTGCTACATTGCAAAAGAGTTACCACAAAATACATCTGGTTAAAGCATATTAAAGAGAAACAAAATGAAACAACTACAACTATTTCTAACCCTATTAAATTTAATTCCACACTTCCTGTTTTCATCATGTTCTTTGCTCTAGAGGCTGATGACAAAGAGAAAAGAGGTAATGTTATTAGATCACGTATCAGCAACTTTTCTTTTTTAGATGCTCAAGACAATAATCCTTAGCAACTGCAAATGCTATGCATGGTGCAGCTAGAAATGTTTTTATGGATGAGCAGGCAGTATGATAGCAAAAACCTTTATTAAGTCAACAGAGTGGTTGCAAGGTATTGTGGAAGGCTTGAGCTTAACTCCCCAACAGGCAAGATAATTAAACTTGGGAGCTTCAGCTTAAAACCTGTACTCAGAGAACATCCAAAGTAATCCAGCAATGTTTAAGAAAAATAATTACCTAATATTTAACATCTAATTCCACCTCATGTTGGAATCCTGAGCAAATATTTGAGCCATGCCAAATAGTGTAGATATAATTATACCACTGATGTGCTTTTTACTCGTTTACCAAGTTGCTAGGCTACCCAAATCCAAAATGGCTCTAGGCAACTTCACACTATTTCTGTTTGTTTGCTTTTTAATTTATGTAGCCCCCCATTCCACATTTGTGACTGGGCAGCTCACAGAGTTAAATAACAATAAACAATTAAATATAAAAAGCAATGCGAAGCCAATTGAAACAGTTAAAACCATAAAGCTTAATTTGTGGGAGAGTACAATCTATACAACTGCTATCAATATAACCAACTCACAGGCTCCATGCCACCACTGGATCCCCAGGCACAATGACATTAATGGGAAACAACATGGTTTTAAAACAGCAAGCAACCAAAACAGTCTCTTTGCATTCTCCCCAGCCTACAAGAGCTAATTGCATCCAATAATTGTTTTATGTTCTTCCACTGTGCTCCCCCAACAGATCACGAGCAAAGACCTGGTCTGGCTCAGGCAACTAAAAGACGCTTTCGATACATACTGTTCATGTTAATTAAATTAACCTGGGTTAGCAAACATAATCTTGGTATTGTGTCTCTTTTTAACAGCACATTCACCACACAAGAGTTTGAGCCTCCTGTGTTGCTCAGAAAGATGGATGCTCTTTAGAAGGTAAAACAGCAGTGAAGATTCAACCATAAAAGGAAAGAAGATAGTACATCTCAAAAGAATGTCTGGAATCACTTGATCCAGAGTAAAAGAATTCAGAAATGGCTTTGGAGTAAAGGACATGCGTGAAGATTACCCATTTTAAAGAAATATGAGAAACCAAACCCGAATAATGCCTCCTTCTGAGTATATCTCTGTCCCATCTTATGCTAAACAAAATCAAGGCAGGCCTTTCTCATGCTTGCTTCAGTTTCTGGATTGTGTAAAGTTTTCTGCAAGTTTTAGGCTGGCCCATAACTGAAGGTAATACTTATGATTGATATGGCAGCTTTCTTAACAGTTCTTTCATACCTTTCCCCAAGGTCATCTCTAAATGTCTTGACCTCCAGGAATCTAACTCAAGAGATTGAACTGAATATTGGAATTTAATTATAATTTGCTCCTTTTGGTAAAAAGATGGTTGTGTTGAGCTAGATGTCTGGAATGGAAACGCTGCCAGGTACAACTAAGCGTAATCCCTCCTATCCCTTAGCAGATATTAAATTATGTATTTGAGCACCAGCTACTTCTCTGAAAGTGTCCAATTATTATCTGCTGATTGCTCATCTAAAAATGTGAATGAGAGAGGACAGAAATTATATCCTTCCCAAACTAACACATTCTATGCACCCCCATTATTTTATTTCTTACACAATGGTAGATATCAGCCTGCCTCTGACATCCAATGCAGAATTGTCAGTTGACTGATCAAACTACAATTCCCAGCATTCTTTGCACCATACAAAGAAAACTGTTATTGATTGCAAACTGCCCTTTTCTGTGTGTCCATAAACTCACTGTCTGCTCCCCAACATATGAGGTTCTTGTCTAGGGAGGGGAAGCTTTGCTTATGTTTCTGGATAACTTCAACCACTCCAACTACCAGCTCACAATTCCCAACTAGTTAGACAGGATGGAACCTTAACAAGAAAAAAATGTCAGGTCTCTCTTTGGGGGAGACAACTATAGCAATTAAGTTGGTGGTGCCTTTTGCGGCATCAATATTTATTGAGAAAGTGCCTGTTTGGATATAGCTCAGACATTACTGTTTATCTTGCATTTTCGCTGCAAAATGAAAATCTCTTGATAATCCACCTTAACTAAACTCATGAATTACCACCCAGCTTCTTACTGTTTGGAAGCACCCAGTGGCACAGCAAGCAGTCTCAAGAAATGAACTAAGAAGACTAGATAAATGTACTTGATAATAGATGACATCTGAAAAGCCATCTGAAAAACCATGTTTTGAATGCTTCTTCACAAGATATTTAAAAGGAACTAGAACTTCCAGACACAGAGGTAACTTAACCTACCGAAGTATGTAATATAAGCAAAACAAGGAGCCACAGTGGCACAGTGGTTAGAGTGCAGTACTGCAGGCTACAGTACTGCTCACTGCAGTTTGGCAGTTCGAATCTCACCAGGCTCAAGGTTGGCTCAGCCTTCCATCCTTCCGAGGTGGGTAAAATGAGGACCCAGACTGTTGGGGGCAATAGTCTGACTGTGTAAACCACTTAAAGGGGGCTGTAAAGCACTTTAAAATGGTATATAAGTCTAACTGCTATTGCTATTATTTTAATGGCCTTTTTTCCTTTGGCCTGCTATCTGAAAAGACAGCAGTCCACAGAAATGCCATTTGACTGAAGTTTGTGGCTTCAGTAGCCTCTCTTTATAGATGAAGTTGTAAAACATTCTGGCTCATCAGAATCTGTGGTAGACTTCAGTTCCCATCACCTCTGAATATTAGCTATGCTAATTAGAACTGATGGTCAGGTGAGAAACAACCTAGGACCCCCGTGGTCGAGTCGGTTGCTATAAGTAAGATGATGATGTACTTTATGACAGAGTTGGATTCATGCAACTGCATGAAAGATCTCACACAGCCTCTGAGAAGGCTCTTGGTTTAATTTAGACACCCCCAAGCAAGCACATCTGGCTTCTTGAATTTCTTTCTAGGCTGAAGATGCACATGCATCACAGAACAGGTCAACTGCAAATACTAAAAGAAAGAAGGAAGGATAATCAGAAGAAGGTGGAATGTGTGATGGGAGACAATTCTTCACCCAGAAGAATTGAGAAGCAAGACTTGAAGAGCAGGCTGGCTGGTGAAAGGGCTGGACAATGGAGAAAAGGAGCTATGTTGGAAGGACAGTTCAGGAGATGAATAATAGGATAAGGAGCATGACCAAGAAGCCTCAGAAGAGAGTTATTTTTTTCCCCTTTCCCCCCTCCTCTTTAACTTGCTAAAGTTTGGGAGCAGGAAAGCAAAAACAAAGCAAAGAGAAGGACTTAACCAAGTCCAGGGATTAATTTTAGAAACTGCAGTGAAAAAGAGGGGCATGGAAACAGTTAAGAAATGCAATGAACACTCTGTAAGTAAATTTATATTAAGATTACAATGTAAGAGGAAGATCTGTTTATATGCGGCTAGGAGTCAACAATAACTTGATGATCTACAATCAATTAATAATAGAAAGAAGACCACTGTCTATTGGAAGGATAAGCACACACCAGTAACTTTGTCAAATCATTTTAGTTGGAAGAAGTGTGTGTGTGTGTGTGTGTGTGTGTGTGTGTGTGTGTGTGCGTGTGTGCGTGTGTGTGTGTGTTTGTGTTGTGTGTGTGACCTCCTGTCTTTTTCCCACCCACTGGATTGTCCCAGCAAACTTCCTTCTCAAAACATTAACCAACTTGTTTCTTACTTCAGATTCCAAGAATTCATACAATACTGAGAAAGTAAACATATAAAAGGGAGAATACTCTTAGGGAGAAGGTCTTCGCTATCGAAGAAAAGGGATGGTGTCAAATCAGCCAGGAAGTGGAACTGGGGAGAGGAGGGGAGAAAGAGACAGCTGCTTCATCAGTCTGAAACATCTATCATGCAGAGCTAACAGCAACTCTGTCTAGATAACAACGTGAGAAGAAAACTTTTAGACTTAAAGAATGTGTTCACTTGAAATGGATTGCACATCATTGATATATCAGGGATGAAAGGACAGTCCCTGGGGTCATTTTCTTTTCCTTCCTGTGCTCAAGGTATTTCAGAACAGAGTTTCAACCATCTCTTGCCATTCGCCCGAAGCTGAGGCCCCAATTATCTAGAAGGCACTGAGCAGCCAAAATGCAGTCTCCTCTGAGCATTGAATTTTTTTGACAGCCATATGAATGTTATTTTATGCTGCCTTCATCCAGGAAGCTTTTCAGCTTCCCAATATAATCTACGGTGCTGGGATCTCCCTGAGGTTGCCCCATCCAACCAGTACCCAGGTCCAAGCCTGGTCATCTTGGTGCTGCAAGTGGTTGAAGCCTGAAAATGAACAGCCTCTTGAGAGGGGCCTCTTGCTTACTGAATTTAATTCTTTTCTGCAATGTTTAAACAGGGCTTTGCTCTCCTTTTTTTCCTTAATCAGTTACTTTGCCCTTCACATTATCTCCATCGAAGTTCACTTCCCACATCTACTGTTCCTTCTCTTCCTTCCAGATCAGTGTTTCTCAACCTAGGCAGTTTGAAGATGTGTGGACTTCAACTCCCAGAATCCCCCAACCAGCAACTGTTCCAGATGCAACCACCCTACTCCTTCATTCTATCTACATCTTATTTTGTTTGGGGACAGGAACTATTTTTCAATTTGCCAGCCTAATATACACTGTTGGAATCTCTTGTTAACCTCCCATCCAAGTAATAAGCCTGCATGACCCTGCTTAGGTTTTAAGACCAACCAACAGGGATTCTTACGTACTCCAGTTTTCTCAAATGAAAGTAGCAATATATGAATGATCTCAAACTTCTTTACAAATTAACTGGGAATCCTACAATTGCTTTCTACTTTAGCTGAATTGTGTGTAAATTTCTATACCTCAGTTCCAACCAAGCTTCTCTTTTGTTTCTTTGATGCCTAAAACAGTTGCAAGCAAATGGCAGGGCAATCAATCCAGCTAGGACATTTTTCCAGCTGCTTCTGATTGTTCATCATCTATAATGTTGTATTTGATAACAATTAATCAATATGAGATTCTGTTTCTTGGTAGGTTGCTGAGTTAATGAATTGATTCATTTTGCTGAACTCTCAACATTGTTGTTGGGAGCCTCCCTAGAGAAAGCCCAGGAAAGCTATCAAATAAATTCAGTGGCTGCCAGTACTACTTCTCTGTCAACCTGAAAGAGATTAATCTCTACTGGACACAACATTCTGCCAGTTATTGATCCAGAAACTATGCCTATTATTATTCAATGTGTGGGCAGCCAATGATGATGATATTCCAGACTCACATAAAAAAAAATGCAGTAAAACAATGACCCTCAGCTTAAAAAGCTTACAGGTGAGTCATACAGAGCTCTTGTGGCAGATGTTTTGACCCAGAAAAAGGCAACAACAAGGGAGAAAAAACCTCCTAAGAGATTTTTAGAAAATCAAAAATCCAGGAATACTGAACATGGCTTATTCTATGAAACAGTTATCCTCCAGCAAATAATGGCAGATGTTTCCTATAGCCTGTGCTGATAAAGGTGTTGGAAGAAATTCCAGGCATTTATATTTTATTCTGTGCAATGAAATTTTGAGTTACTGATGTGTGAATATACTTTCCACCCAGGAACTAATCAAGGTGTACCTATGTGTGTTGCCTATGTGTGAGTGTGTATATGTCTCCCTGTTTAATCAGGGAGTGTGTGTATATTGGTTTTGTGTGCTAACACATCATACTACATTAGTGTATATGTACACAAAGAAGCGACAGGCAGAGTGTCTAATGGTCTACTCTGAGCCACATGACCCGGAGAAGAGAGTCAGATGAGGATAGTGTGATTAGCAGCATGCCTAGTTGCTGCCTAAATAATTCTCTCAAGAGGACACATTGGGCATTTTTCTTCCCTCTGCAGCCCATGGCTTGTTCCAAGGTATTTTCAAGGTTTATTTTATTTTCACTGGCTTCTTCCACCACACAGAATGTAGTCACAATTTATTTTGTTACTTAAGACTGTTCACAGCGAGAGTTTCATGCCTTTTTGCATAATCACTTTCCAACAATCCAGTGGATTAGAAAAAGGGGAAAATTTACTTTCCTTGTAGCCATTGGATCTCCAGTCTAAGTATCATTTGCAAACTGTACACTAAGCATATTCTGGGAAAGTTATGGCACTGGCTAAAACTCTTAAAATCCTTAGAGAAGAACAAAAAGAACTTGATTTATCAGGTCTTAATGGCACAGCATTTGACAGAGAAATATGCACAGTCACCCAAGTTGTCCCTGTACACTAGCTTCATAAATTTTAAGACTGCACTGGATATTTCCTCCAGAAACAAACTCTAAATCAGAGGTTAATGTTGGCAACTTTAAGACTTGTGGAAATGGCTGGCTGGGGAATACTGGAAGTTGAAGTCCACAGGTCTTAAAGTTGCCAACATTGGATAGCCCTGCTCCAAATCAAGTTTGAGGGGTTTGTTTTCTCCTAACCTATAATTACTTTTGTTCCTCTACCAGTTTTATTCAATATATCCCTTAGGGTTGGATAAGGCCTGCTGTCATCATTATCTCTTTATATTAATAGTTAAGTAGACCATTTCAGCAGCTGAGACTTTCAGAAATATCATTATTTTATTTTAAGGCTACTATTCCAAACTCTCAGAAAAGAGCATTTATTTTGGATTGTTCGGTAATCCTAAAAAAGATGTAATTGATTGACCTAGTTTTAGATCGTCTTTCATACACTTGTGCATACAGTGTAGCATAAAAGAGCATTAAGCATCAATCCATACAGGCATCCATAGAATCCAGCAATTTGGCAAGAACAATGAAACATGTGTCAAGCTCTGCTCCTGACATATGTTTGTGACATCATCTGCAAATATAAAAAAGGGTGGAGTTTAAATTGTGAAGTCACAACATTTGTTTCATCATCCATCGCTTTTGGATGCTTATGGTGGGCCATTTAGCCCAATGCCCCCCCTTTTCCCCCAGGCAATAAATCTGCAGGTCAAGCAAAACGTTGTCTTAGAAAAGACAATTGTTTTCTATTAGCATTCAGTGGTTAACAGTACAGCACCCCTGGTAAAGGAGGCTAATATTCTTGACATACATCTTCCATAAGGGGTGGTGCAGTGGCTCGGTGGTTAAGATGCTGGGCTTATCGGCTGGAAAGCCGGCAGCCCAGGTTTGAGATATGAGCGCCATGTGACAGTGTGAGTTCCGGTCTGGCCCCAGCTCCTGCCAACCTAGAAGTTCGAGAACAATGCAAATGCAAGTAGATGAATAGGTACCACTTTGGTGAGAAGGTAATAGTGGACTGTGACATGCTGGC
Source organism: Mimophis mahfalensis (assembly GCA_032468015.1). NCBI lineage: Eukaryota > Metazoa > Chordata > Lepidosauria > Squamata > Mimophis > Mimophis mahfalensis. The sequence continues at coordinate 82,798 of JANHFR010005803.1, forward strand.
CACATGATCATGGAAATGTCTTCAGGCAGCATTGGCTCAATGCACTTGAAACGGAGGTGAGCACTGCCCCCAATAGTCAGCAATGACTAACTGAGTAAAACCTGCAGAGACTCCTTTACCCTACCTTTACATTCTCCCTAACTTGGTCTAAAGCAGCAGTTCTCAACCTGTGGGTCGCAACTCCTTTGGGGATCAAATGACCCTTTCACAGGGGTTGCCTAAGATCATCAGAAAACACATATGTAGTCAAACATGTGTAGGGAGCAGTTGGGGGTCACCCAAACATGAGGAACTGTATTAAAGGGTCACGGCATTAGGAAGGTTGAGAACCACTGGTCTAAAGCATGCTGTCCTATTACTCAACTTCACTTGTTTTAATTCTAAAGCTTTTTGTGTTCATTGTGAAAGTAATTATTTATTTATTGCTGGGTGATTAACTTAAGTACAATCAACTTTAATTAGAAGATGCAGACTTCTAACATTAGGCAACCTTCATATCATGTATCTTTTGTCAGAATTCAACCTTGCTTACATGGGGTTTCTGCATCTATAAAACTACTGACCACTAGGAAAAAGAGATGTTGAGGCAGTTTGGCTAAGAGACTCTGCACTTTTATTTCCTGTCCTAGTCTAAGACACTTACTTCGCATATTGTTCTGTGATATACACTATTTGTTCGTGATGGGGTTAATTTTATCGCTTCTTTCCTTTCTCAGTTCAACTCTGCCTCTTTTATCTCTGTGCACTTCACATTCTCAACTGACTTGCTCTCCCTCTGTAATGGAGAGCACATCCGTGGGCTCTTAGTTGTAAACATGCTTAAATCTGTGAGGCTTTCCTATCAGCATGTTCTATTACTAAATAAAGCTTACTTTTATTTCGCTCAAGCCCCAGACTCGAGAAGGCTTTCTCAGAAAAATTACAGCTTTAGCATTTCTCCTTCCACATATTTTTTCTGCTGTGCAAGATTATTGGCCAACATCTTTGACTTTTATTTACCACTTTCCCCAAATCCAGTCCTTTCCCCCGCTAAATGATCACCCTCAAACTTCTTTTAAACTCTTTTTATCAGAGAATTTGGTACTGATCTTTGGAAAAGTGCAACCGGAATTGTATATCATATTCCAATAGGTCCTGTAGTTTTGCTGCTTTAAAGACTAGCGTTATTGATCGTTGGATTGCTTGCTTGCTTGATTCAGTCATTCTTTTGCTAACTATATATTTTTACGGTGCAAAGCTCTGAATTACTCTGACATAAGAATCCCAGAGCTTTTCCCAAATAATTTCTAATTAAAAATAAACGCATCCTAAATCTAACTTTTCACTTAAAATATCCTCTTTGAGTTTAGACTGGAGTGCAGTGGAAGCCTTCACTTGTGAGTCTGTGATACAGGTGTATCCAAGAAGCAAGTGGTCCAAGGTGCTACACAGGCCTGCCACTTTAAAGATGTCCAAAATGCTGAGCTCCTTTAATGAATGACCTCTCCCCATTGTGTGATTGAAGGCAAACTAGCATTCTATCTTCAGATACCTAAATCACCATCTTCCAAAGACACTCAGCCCCCCAGCCCCCATCTGCATTTTCTCAAAGAAAAATAAATGGCCAGCTCAGCTGTAAAACACAAAGGAATGCTGATTCAGATAAGTAGAGACACTGGAAAGCAAGGACATTTGATATAACACTCAACGAAGGAAACATCTCAACCAGAGGCGTTCTGGAAGCCCTTTGTTTAACTCAAGAAATCCATTATATTCACCTCATTGCCTCACTCACCTGACCTCATTGACACATATCTGCCATAATGCAATCAAATCATTTGCTATATTGATTAAGTGTATTTTGTAAATGTAAATGCATAATGTAATTTATATGTGTCCATGTCATAGATCTCAATGGCTGAAATAAACTAATTTGGACTTCAAATCAAATCAAAATTTTATTATGGCCGTAGATCAGCATCAAGGGATGGGATGCTATCATTTTAAAAAAAGTCATAAAGGTTATGTCTGTAATCATATATTACAGGTATATATATAGTCAGAAAAAGAAAAAAATGAAAAAGTACAAAAAAGAATTATAAAAAGATAAGTTAAAAACTAAAAGGATATGTGATGGTAAGAATCGGAAACAAAAGGTAAGATATTTAGATGGGTATAGGAAAGTAAAAAGGTAGCATGTGGAACTTATATCTATCAAGTTAAAAAACAGCCTAATATGGCAAAGTAGGCACTTATTAGACTTAATTTATCTAATTTACTAGTTGACCCTGGGAACATTGTATATTGTAACAGGGTGGGTAGCTGAAAACAAAAGGGTGGTATAAAATTTTCCTGTATACCCTTGGTTAGTAATGGTAAGGTAAGACCAGTGAAAATGTCTCACTGTACAGGCACTAGAGAAACACGCCCTGTGTTTAGGCAGAGGGTGTGACATCATGCCAGAGTAAAGGCTTTTCTCTGTTGAGGTACTTTGAGTACTTAGGTTTGCCAGGAGGGAATAGCTACTTATCATCCTAAGATATTTAAGAATGGTAGATGAATTCCTCGGTGTATTTTCAGCAATGAAGTCCCCATAAAGCTTTCCTACTGAAGGTAAATGAAGGAAGACCCAGGTATTTGGTACAGGAGATCTATTCCCTCAATACTCAAAATGGTAATAGAAGAAGTAAAGAAGACAACCTGTTCAGGCTATTGGTCACCCAACTCTATTTCATGAATGGCTCATGAGCTTTTTGGCAAATGCCATGATTTTAGTTTTCTGATAATTGAGTTCCAGCTGGTCTTTCTCACAGGACTGCACTAATGTCCTCATTCAGCCTTCTTGAAAGTATTGCTGCATCATCTGTGTCTTCCAGCAAAATTTTGGGAGTCCATGTTGTGGAGAGGGCCCACCATAAAAACTGAATAAGAGTGAGAACAGCATGGAACCTTGCTTAATGCCTTTCTAGTTTCAATGGGATTGATAAGAGGAGCATGCATGCTAAATGAAGTAGGCATTGGTCAACTTAGCAGGCCTCCAACATCTCCCATATTTTAGCTTGGGGTATAAAATTAAACGGTGCTTTGAAGTCTATGCCATCAGCATTGGCAATAGTTATGTTGCAGGAAGAGTTCAAGATGGAGTGCAAGACACTGATCAGTGGTGGATCAGGCTTTCCTTAAGCCAATGCATTCCTCTGCTATGGAATACTGCACTGATCTCCAGTACAAATGAGTTCCTAAACCAAGGGTCTTCAAACTTGGCAAGTTTAAGGCTTGGGGACTTCAACTCCCAGAATTCCTGAGCTAACATGCCTGGA